>JAMPIO010000326.1:0-93406 GCA_024699865.1 Aphelenchoides fujianensis
GCGGCCGTCAGCGAGAGCAGCGCCGCCTTCACGGCGCCGTACGCGAGGATGCCGCGCGTGGGGAAGAAGGCGGCCACCGTCGAGTTGAACACCACCGCCGCCCCGCGCGGCATGTGCGGCACGGCGAGCCGCGTGAGGAAGAAGGCGGACGAGACGTTCGTGTCCACCAGCTTGTCCAGCTGCCCGCCGCTCACCTCCAGGATGTCGCCCATCGCCGGGTTCACGCCCGCGTTGTGGAAGAGGACGTCGATGCGGCCGAAGGCGCGGACGGCGCACTCGACGAGCGCCCGCCGGTCGGCTGCCCGACCCACCTGAACGCGGGGATCAATCGACTGAAGACGGCCCTTACGTGACACACGCAGCCGACCACGTCTTCCGGCCGCAGTCCCGAGTCCAACAGCTCGCCGACCGCGCGGTCCACGTTCGCCCGCTTCCGACTGCTCACCACCAGCCGCGCGCCCTCGTGGCCGAACCGCTCGGCCACCGCCAGCCCGATCCTGCAATCGATTGGGTGAATGGGGGCAAGGGATCCCCACCGCCCACCCGCTCGTCCCGCCGCTCACCACCGCCACCTTGCCGGCCAGGCGGAAGGAGTGGTACTTGTGAGAGGAGACCACCGGCTGCTCTTCGGCCATCACTGTAATCGGCGGCTAATTCAACCAACGGAGCAAAGCGACCCCCGAGTGAAGGGCAGACGGCGTGCACTCATCGCCCCGTTTTTCTTCCGCTTCCCCGATTTTCCGCCTCGCCGATCAAAACACCCCCGTACACTCACTCAAATCAGTCGAGTCTAAAAGCTTCCCGGAGGGCCTCCACTTCCTTCTTGTAAGTACACGGGCGGCATCAGCAAGTACTCGACTAGAAGCGTGTTCGTCGAAGCGGCTTCTTCCCCACCAAACTCTTCATTCAACTGCCGATGTTCACGGAATTCTTTATGCAAGTCAAGCGAACAGAATGTGGACCGCTGCTCCTCGTTCTCCAGCACTTGGCGATCTTCTCGAGTTGTTCGTGGTGCAGCTCCTCGTCTTCGAGCTCAATCCTTCCGAAGACGACAAGGAGGCCGGTCGCGGCTGAAGTGTTCTGGAAGCAGCAAAGGGCTGTTGTAAGGAAGGGGGAGGAGACTCACCGGTTGCCAGTCTTCACCGACCGCCTTGGCATGTGCATGTCCTCTCGACCGCAGGCCGTCTGCAAAACGAGGGATCAGTCGGTCGATTGCCGTGGGAATTCACCATTGAAAGTCCCTCGGTTCAGGTCAACCACGATGTTCGCAGCTGAAAGAGGAGGTATGAGTGGAACGGAGAGCGAGCAGAAGACTCACGCCCTGGCAGCAGCCAAAGGACGGTCGCCTTTCATCGGGGCTTGTTTGAAGGCGTTATGGAGGACCCCACAAACGCGCGATCTCCCGGAACTCGCTCACTAGCTGCTCGGCTGAAAGAGCAAGGAGATCAACGTGCTTCTTTGCCCACACACTCACCGGCAGCACGAGAGGCCCTCAGCTCGCTTCCGAAGAGGCGAAAGAGGCGGGCACCAGAGGAGTGGGAGGAGTGCTTGCCGTTGAAGTCCTCCATCGTTCGCACGTTCGGGCTTCTGGCGGTCGAGGGAAGGACAGCCCGCAGTAGCGGTGGCCGCCCCCTTCCCGTCGGAGTGCCGCGCGCCAGCGGCACCCCCGAACACGTCGTCCTCGTCTTCTGCTGCTTCTCCGCTTCACTGAACAGACGGCCGGATCACTCGACTTCCGTTCAGCTGCAGGACTCACCAGTTGCAAGGGCACCCGCACATGGGTCAGGAGTCTGGAAAGACGAGTCAACGGAAGCCGTCCAGAGAACTCACGTGTTCTTGCTCATCTCCAGCCGTTGGAGTCGATCGGTCGCGTGGGGGAGTGTAGTGGCCATCGTTCAGGGCGTGATGTCGCCCAGGAAGGAGCGAAGAGGAGGAACAGCGGTCGTGTGCTTTGCTCTTGCGTGGTCTCACACGCAGCGTCTGCAAAGAAGATGGTCAGTGGATGAGGAAGAGGGATGGAGACCGACCTTTTCTCCGGCATCCGGCCGACGGTTGGAGGCAGAGCAGTCGGCTGTTTGGCTACGAGAGAACGACGGGATCATCCACCCTGGTCATCGCCTCCAAACTCACGAGAAGATCGTCGGATTTCGCTCTGCGGCGGGCGGCGGAGGAGGGCGACCGACCGCCGCCCGCGGCTGCCCGACGACGCGAATGAGCGACTCGCCGACCGACCGCTCGCAGCAAACAAGTGGGCAGCTCGAGTTGTTGTTGTTGTTTGTTTCTCGGCGGTCTGGAACATTCTTCACGGAGGTGGTTGGTGGACACGTTTCGACAGCCGAAGTGATCCATCGATGCTGCAAGGAAACAGAAAATCGCATGAATAACCGTTGGCTGGAGTAATCAATTAGAGCGGTAGACGGAAGAGGGACTACGAGAACAAAGAACTCCTGACCGCCCTTCAGCTGCCGACAGCAAGGCGAATTGTCTGTCAAATCACAACGATACGCATTGCGTGCGGCTGTTGGTGGACGGAAGAAAAGCGAGCGGAAAATAGAAGGGACGGACGAGATCAAACGAGTGAACAAATGCGGGGACGATCGCGGGCTGTTGGCCGCCGGCTCGTGTTGTAAACAGCCGGAAGAAGGCCGTCCGTCCGCCATCCCCTCGGCGGGCGAGTAAATCGGAAGTGACTCACCCTCCGTCCTCTTCAACGAGCGCGGTTCACGAGAACGCACGGCTCAACGGCTTCCGATCAATGGAAGCTGACCGGTGACTAGTGATCGAACAACGAACGAAACAAAATTTCTTTCCGTTTGCCCCAACTTGCCGAACCCGCAAGCGGAACTCTCCATTTACTTCGATCTCTATTCACAGCCGACAAATCAATAACAGAAGAAGGACACATTCAACGAAAGTAATCGCCCACGGCCTACTGGAGGAGGGGGCCGCCGTGGACGTAGGGGCCCTGATGCCACCAGCCGGTGTGGAAGAACTCGACCTTGAGGACGTTCGTGGGGCAGTTGCCGTTCACGAGCTGCTCGTTGCCGAACAGGGGCAGCGCCTTAGGTCCGAGGCGCGGCAGAGCTGCAGCGGGACGCCCACCGCCCGGAACATGCACACCTTCGGGGCCTGAAGTCGGAGCAGAGGAATGAGCGGAAGGGGAGGAACTCACGCCCGGATTGTCGAACTTGAACGCGTCCGTCGCGTACAGCTGCAGCGGGACGAAGTTGGGCGGCTGGAACGTCTCGTAGGTCTCCTCTTGGTCTGCAGGCAAGACTGCACTCGTTGTGGAGGGGGAACCCACGATACAGCTGGTGGAGCATGGCCTCGATGACGCGCACGGGGTACTCGAAGGGGAAATCGGTCCGTCTTGAAGGGCGTCAGGTCCAGCATGCTCGGCCGCCCGTCCACCAGCCAGTGCACCGCCCCGATGTCCAGCTTGAAGCTCACGCGCAGGGCTGCAACGGGCGGGAGTGAGAGGAGGGCGGGAGTAGCGGAAGGGAGAGCGGACGTACCCTTGAAGCAGGCGGAGAACTCGTGCACCGAGATGCAGCACTTGTCCAGGGCGCCGGCCAGCACGGGCATCAGGTACGGACCCGTCGCGGAACACCCAGAAGCCGTTCTCGTGCTCTGCAACCACTACGAACAGAAAGAATGATGGAAGGAGGGGACTCACTGCGGATCTGCACGCCCGAGCCGCCCGCCGCCTCGATCACGATCGTCACGAGCATGTCGTTGGCGAACACCTCGGCGAACATGTTGACCTTCGCCGTCGGCATCGCGTCGAACATCGGCCACGCGAAGAAGTCGACCAGCTCGCGAATCTCGGCGTACATGGCGGACGGATGGCTGCAAGAGCGGGCAGTCGGGAGATGGTCGGGGGGATCACGTTCGGAGTCGGCACTTTAGAGTGGTGACAATAAGCAGGATCGACGAGCATAATCTTCCATTTTTGCCGCGAATATCGGGCAGGACACGAGCGAGCGGGCAGCAGGCGGGTGGGCGTTCTGGGTGGTCCCGTTCGCGCTTCCCGCGCGAGACATGCCGCTGCGGTCAGGTGGGATGGACTTCGATAGAACTTAAAGGTCATCACCGACGATGCAGCAGGATGACAGTTAAGTCCTACCAAAATCCGAAATGTTGCAGTCGAACGGAGGAAGGAGGGGACCCCCGAGGGATAGAGAGCATGTCCAAAGGATCACAAATCATGGATGCAGTCAGAATCAGGACAGCGGCGAGTTAGAAAGCCCACGAACTCCAGCCGACTCCTCCGCCCGATCGGGACGACTGCCGGACGGCGGCGGGCGGCCCGGCCGAAATTCGGGCGCCTTTCGGTCGCCGGCAATCCGGGCGGGAGTCTTCCGTGTTCAGAACGGGGTTTTCGGCGGGGCGGAGCGGAGGCGGTCGTCGTCGTTGGAACACGATTCTTTGTAGCCGGGCTTCCGCAACGAGTGGATAAGGAACCAGCTTGCAGTCAGCCCAGATGTCAAAAGCGGACGAGGAAAGCTGCAGATCTCCGAGGGGATTATGCAGATGCCGTTGCTGATTGCATCTTCCCGAAAGCGAGCAACCGGCGAGCAGAAAAGGCGGAAAGAAGCGGCCGGGCGATCAGTTTGCCTTCCTGCCCGCCGTCGGTGCGGTCGCTCTTTTTTCCGCTCATTCATTTCGCTCCGATTTCTTGGCAAGTGTTCGGTCGGTTGGTGTGGGGTTTGGACGCGATCTTTGCTGTTAGCTCATCTCCTGCTCCTTTCGAATGATCACTCTCCTTCCAGAACCCCAGATCGATGGACGTGCTCCGCGAGGAACGGCTGTGCGCCGCCGGTTGCAGTTGACTCCGCTGGGACCTCTTCGTTGCTTTCCGTCGAGGACCGCACGGTGAGAACGGTCTTCCTTCCCTTCACGCTCATCTCGATTCTTCAGGTCGCAGGAGAACGACGACGGCGCTTTGCGGAGCAGCCGATGCCTAAGGTGCACGTGCGGGGCTTTGGGCATCTCATCGCCATCGATCGTGAGTCTTTCTTTTCGAAGGGGAGAGAATGATCGCCTTCTTTCAGGCAATACGCAACATTCTGTCGACGATCCCTCGCAGAACTCCCTGTTGGACTGCGGACGTGCTGCTCGCCTGCAGGTTGGTTGGGAGGAGCCGAGGCGAGTGAGCGGTTTGGATTGCAGAACGCGCGAAAAAGGAGCCTTGTCGATGTTGCGAGCGATGAGAGCGACGACGAGCAAGTCCCTCCTCATCGGCACACCACTCGCGTTCGGCCGTCGGGCAACTCGGGCAGTGGGAGGACCGCAACTCGCAGAACTCAAGGCGGCTTCATTGGTGACCTCTCGCTCCTCATCTGTCCCTCACACTCCTTGCAGGCGGGATCCTTCCGCTCGCTTTCTGTTCGTGTGCGGGATCATCGGGAAGATCGACAAGTCGGCCAACAAGAGACGGTGAGGTGCCCTTTCCTCCTCTCCGCTCGCTCATCACCCTTCGTTTCAGGCCTCCCTGCGAATTCGATTCTCGTGTGAGTCGAACTGATGAACGCGTGGGCAAGTCACGAGAAGCGGCGGAGGCAGAGAGGTGCGGAGGTTGCAGTGTGACTGTCGACTCCTACCAGCTGCACGATTTTCTTGGGTCGGCGGTGAGTGCTGAGAAGAGGGGACATTCACCAGCTTCCTTTCAGGCCGACCCGCGTTCCGAACACTCCGTCGACGGTCCCTGTGCGCAAGGGAGCGATCGGTGAGTGCATCAGTCGGAAGACCTCCGTTCACCGCTTCTTTTCAGCCCCATTGGAAGGGGAAGTGGGAGCGAACGTTCCGCGACCGCCCAAGACGCCGTCCGCTCGATGAATCTCCTCTACTTGCGGTGTTCTTGCAGTTCGTGAATCGAAATCTTCCATTGAATAAACGTCGCTGCGAATTGGTGGGACTGCGCAAAGAAATCACGAGAACGAGCACTCGACCAACGAATCCGGCAGACCTTTGATTCTCGTCGGAATGAAACGAGTGGAGACCGCTTCGGGAGAACGCAAGAAGAAGAACGGGCGTCTGCTCGGCAAAGATCGCGCTGAGCAAGCGGGAAGGCGACTCGGGGGCGGGCCATACGATGAACGGCGCCGTTCGCTTCGGATTGGAGCAGTGCGCCTGCTTTACGACAACGTTACGGACCGCCGCTCATTGTGAGAGGTGGGTTGCTCTTCCAGCAAGAAAAGGAAACGCGTCGCCCTGCTGATCGTTCGAGTAATGCAGAGGCGTGCAGAAGTGGGCGAACCGCACCCCAAACGGGCACTCGACCGACTCGTCCGCCCGCTTCTGCAAGCAGACGGACGAACGACGAGCTGGCGGCGATTCCAGCGGCCGCCTGCGGTCACTCCTTCGAGGCGCGCTTGCGGACGACGCGGAAGTGGGACGTGGAGTTCCCGTTGCCACCCCGACCCCCTTCTCACTGTCTTTGCGAACTGCAAGCCGCGAGTCGCAGGCGACGACCCCTGGACTCATCGAGCGACTTCCGATCTTCCGTACCCTCCTTTTTATTCGAACAGGGATTGCAATGGACAGAAAGAGAAAATGCGGATGTTCCTCGCCCGCTCGTCGTTTGAATTTGCCGCGATCTTCACGCGCTGCTCCCAGTTTCGGTCGACACGAAGCGACAGGCAGAAGGCGTCCTGGAAGCAAGAGCCGACTTCAGAAGAGAAGGCGGGACTCACACTGCTTGTTGGTGTTTCCGGGCCGCCTTTTTAAGACGATTGAGCGCGCAACCCGGCGGCAGGGGGACGAGGCTCTCGAACATCAGTCGGTTCTCAACGGTCGCAAGAGATCCTGCAAGCCGAGAGAGTTGGTTGATTGCTGGGGAGAAAACTTACCATCAAAACCGCAAGCAGTCGCTTGGTTCAGGTCGACCACGATGTTTGCAACTGAAAGGAGAATTGAGTGGGGCGGGGTACCGAGCAGAAGACTTACGCGCTGATCGCAGCAGGTCGGATGGCAGGACCGACGCTTGAATGTGATTGCAGTCGATCCCAAGAGATGGACCTGAAGAGCGAGTGGCACCCGGGATTACGTTGACTCACCAGTGCAGACTCCCGCTCGTTGAGAACAGCTTGACGATCTCTGCCATCATCTGCCACATTCTCTTTCTGTGAGCTGAAAGAAGCGAAGGTGAGTGAGGACGACGCCGGCCGAAGAATTTTTGCTTTAACGCGCAGGAAGCCCCGATCTCGGGGGTCCCCGCCATCCCAAGAACTCACCTCACCAGAGTCCGAAGAGACGGACGGCGCGAGAAGCAGACGGGTGGAGTTCACGACGTTCATGTCCCCCAGTGACCGTTGGGCTTCTCGTGGGCAGAACGACGAGTGTCTTGGTGGAGCTCGCCCGCGTTCAGTCTGGAAGGAGCAGGATGAGCGGAAGGGACGTGGGGAGCCGAACTCACGCGTTGCCCGCCGGTGCTTGATTGCAGTCGAAGTAGAAGATCACAGACGAAAAGGAGTGGGGAGTGGCGGATGCTCTCCAATTTCTCTGAACTCAACGGCCTGCTCTTGGGCTGAAATCACGAGAACGTCCACCCGTGTGTTCTTCTCCACACTCACCAGCAACAAGCGCGTTGGCTCTTGAGGACTTCTGCTGCTGTTGGTCGCAAGCACACGCGCGGGTCAATCAGTCGACGGCCGTCCGAGCGCCCGTTGCTGAAAGAACACCCGATCATTCGGGACGAGTGAAGGACGAGCAACTGACCGCTGGCTGCTTCGCGCGGAACACAGGCGGACGCTTGCTGGCTACTACCCTCCTCGTCCGCAAGGGGCGGTTTCCTCGGCTGTTGCACGAGCTGAAAGAAGCGCCGATGGCTTCCGCTCGTTGTCGAGGACCCACCTCCCGAACGACGAAGCGGAGAATCCGAAAAGACGAACGGTGCGGAGGAAGGAAATCTCGCCAGTCCACGAGCGGAAGAGCCGATTGACCGGGCGGGCGGCGGGAGTGCGGAATGAGCGGCCCGCCGGCGGAGGGCCGCTTTTTGTACGCGCCGCTGCGAGCGGATTGCGCAGCCGCCGAAAGCGAGCGCTGATTAACCCGCACCAAATGCGCAACCGCTCGTTCAACTCCAGACGGCGTAAGGCAAGCGGAAGTCAACGGCCGCCATCCGCGATCGCTGTTCGAGCCGCGAGAAGAGTGATGGAGCACATCCAGTTTACACGGTCGGATGTCCCCGTTTTCCGGCGAGTCACTTCGGGTGAAAATCGGTTGGAAGTGACTCCATCGGTTCACCCGTAGGCGGGCGGCAGAAGGTCGAGGCCTCGAGATCTTTCGATGGAATGCGGTCGGGTCTTCTCGTCTATCAAATTGAACCGGGAATTCTCGACTCCGATCGCAACGGCCGTTCGAAGGCGATCGTTCCGGCGAACCGTTGAAGGCGGAGAGTTGCGACGAAATGACGTGTCCACCCCCTTCTCGTCTTCTGCCGCCCGACGAACGGGACACGTCGCTCCTGGCAGCAACCTCAACCACTCTCCCGGTCGTTCATCATCCCTGAACTCCTCTGTGATCCACAAGCCGAGCGCCAAAACGGCCGCTTTCGAGCACCGCAACGATCAGACGGACGGGCGGACGCGTTTGGCGTTCCGTCTTTCGTCCGAACGGGCGATGGGGGGCGCATTTCGTGGTCCGTTCCCTCAGTCGGTTGCGGTGATTCCGCCCCGCACGTGCGTCGTTGAGGCCGACGGCTCGCTGTCTTTCGATGCGTGGGGCATCTCGTCGGAACGTCTCGCCTTCCTTCCCATTCCGCATCTCTTTTGCATGGAGTGTTGGGTGTTGTCATCGATTTCTCCATCTTTCCAACCTCTACATTTTTGACTGCTCGTTCCGTCTGTAAGACCTTCCGCCCTGATTTGACCACCGCGTCAAAATTCACCGCTTCTGTCGGCTTCGCTCGGCCGTTTTCTCCATGCGCGTGTCCGTGCGTGTTCAATCAAAACGTGCTCGACTCCATTCACCTCCTCTCGTTTCAGGCACGCCGACGTGCTCCTCGCCTACAGGATGGTTCAAATTCTTTGTGGACGGGCAGAAGGAGCAGCGAGTGAAACGTGTGCTGAAGGGCGGGAACCGAATGGCGGCCGGCTCGAGTGGTCGGAGAGGGATGAGGTCTTTCGTAGAAGACCCCTTTCATCGAGCGGAGAGAACGTGCGCGCCCATACCGCGTCGTCGGTCCGTTCCCGACAGGAATGTGATCGGAGAGCAGAAGGGCGAAGTCCACTGCTTCTTCCGCGGCCGAAGTGCCCATTCCTCCGCCCTTCGCACGGCGCGCTCACTCCGACTTTCTTTCGGCGATCAAACGAGCGATGAGTCTTTCGCCCGCATGAAAGCCCCGTTTGGACGCAAAACACCGCTTTTTACGTTGATTACGCGCTTGGATGGGCAGCTCACGACGGAATAACCGTCCGCAAACACTTCTCTCCATCGCAGTAGAAATAATTTTTTGTGTCCGCGAACAAACAAAACAATTGAGGATTGACCGAATCTTATAAGCAGGAGCTCCTGAAAAAGTTGAGTTAAGGAGCCTTCGCGGAATAACGCGCTAAACAACTCGACTGATCATCCGTGAAAGTAAATGAAAGCAACGTCCGAACAGAAATAATTGTTTGACCAAATCCTCCTCGAGGTTCCAGAAAGTAAATAAGCAATCAACTGTCTAAAACAATGAAGAGCTTCTCCCACCCGTCACTGATCCCGAAATAAAGCCCCGGCACCCTCACTTTTTGTCGCATTGAAAGAATCCTCCGAGCATCCCTCCCTGAAGCATGAATTGAAACAAGTTGAGCGATGCCGATCAAGTTCCGCCTGTTTGTAGCCGCTTGTTCTTTCGAGTGGGCACGAGTTTCCTCGACGTCCATCCATTCTTCTTTCATGATTTCTCTCGTTTTTGCCGATCCCCCGAGATCCGCTGGAAGACGGCGGAAAGTGGCCGAATTTGGCGCGCGATCGGCGGGCGGGCGGCAGGACGGGGCGGCGTGGGTGTGCGCCCTTCCCTCGCTTCGATCCGATCGCTGCCGCCGCCCGCTGCTCGCCGCCCGGCCGAGCGGCGTATAAAAGCGGCCGCCCGCCCGCCATTCCCCACCGTCGACCCCAGTCGTCAGCCAGCGCTCGTTCTCCGCACTGCCCCACCGACCGACCGATCGAAGATGTCCGGCCGCGGCAAAGGAGGAAAGGGCCTCGGAAAGGGAGGCGCCAAGCGCCATCGCAAGGTCCTTCGTGACAACATCCAGGGTGAGTTCTCCCTCTCCTCTCCTTCCGTTCATCCTCCTCCCCGCAGGCATCACCAAGCCGGCCATCCGCCGTCTCGCCCGCCGCGGCGGCGTGAAGCGCATCAGCGGCCTCATCTACGAGGAGACCCGCTCCGTCCTCAAGGTCTTCCTCGAGAACGTCATCCGCGACGCCGTTAGTCCCCCGCCCTGCCCTCCAGTTGATTGTTGCCGTCGTTCAGGTCACCTACTGCGAGCACGCGAAGCGCAAGACCGTCACCGCCATGGACGTCGTGTACGCCCTCAAGCGCCAGGGCCGCACGCTCTACGGCTTCGGCGGCTGAGCGCCCACCCGCCCGCCCGCCCGTGTGCAGAACGACCGCCACGCTCCCCAACAACCTCTGATCCCAAACGGCCCTCTGTTAGGGCCACAAATCCCTTGATCTCGTCGTGTGTGTGAATAAACTGATTGCTGCTGCTGCTGTTGGTTGGAAGTGAGGAGTAATGGGGGACAGTCGGAAGGAAGCGGTGATGGACCCGTGATTCGGGCGGAATCCGAACGAAAGAAACGGGTGGGATGTTCTTCGCAAGACGCTCGCATCCCGCAGGAGAACGGGCATTCGGTGCAGATCGTGGTCGATTCTTCAGTGATCAGATTCCAGTGGTTACTTGGCTCTCCTATCCACGTTCCATTTCTGCTTGCAGTTTGGGTATTGGTCGGATGTTTCCCCTTCCACGTGTTTCCCGCCCGATTCGCCCAGCCAGTCGGTCGGTTGCCTTCCCGCCGCTTTCCCGTTCGAATTCGGGCGCGCGGCGTTGTTTTCGCCTGCCGACCGCCCCGATCGTCGGGGTGGGCGGCCACTCGGCGGCCTCCTGCTTGCTGCCCGCCACATACGCCCGCCCGTCCGTCGCCTTGCTGCTTGCCACCCGCCCGCCACTCGGTCGGCGGCCGAAATCGGGCGGGAAGGTCGGCGCGTCTGCCCAGCCGCCCGCCCGTCGGCCCCGCCCTCCCCGCAGTCCGGCGGAGGGAATAAAAGGGCGCCCGCCACCCGCTATCCGCACCGAACTCTCCGCAGTTCCCCTCGCTTCAGCTCCCCGCTTTCCCCGCTCCCACTCGTCCAGCGATCATGTCCGGCCGCGGCAAAGGAGGCAAGGCGAAGACCGGCGGCAAGGCCAAGTCGCGCTCTTCGCGCGCGGGACTCCAGTTCCCGGTGGGCCGTCTGCACCGCCTCCTCCGCAAGGGCCACTACGCGGAGCGCGTCGGCGCCGGCGCCCCCGTGTACATCGCCGCCGTCCTCGAGTGAATTTTCCCGCCTTCCTCCTCAATTGATCCCCCTCCCCGCTGCAGGTACCTGGCCGCCGAAGTGCTGGAGCTGGCCGGCAACGCGGCCCGCGACAACAAGAAGACGCGCATCAACCCGCGCCATCTGCAGCTGGCCGGTGAGTCCCCCTTTCCTCCATTGTGTTGTTGATCCCCTCCATTTCAGTGCGCAACGACGAGGAGCTGAACAAGCTGCTCGCCGGCGTCACGATCGCCCAGGGCGGCGTGTTGCCCAACATCAACACCGTCCTTCTGCCCAAGAAGACCTCCGAGCACGCCTAAGCGCCCGACGGACCGGAAGCGACCGCTGATGCTCCCCCACCCAACCTCTGATCCCAAACGGCCCTCTATTAGGGCCACAAATCCGTCGATCTCGTGTGATGTGTGTGGATGAATAAATTGATTGCTCGTGTTAATTGAAGGTGCGGATTGTGTGCGGAAAGCGTGTTTCTCGTTGTAATGAAAGCGGTGGAGTACGGAGGGCAGCCGACGACGGTCCACACCAATCGTTGTTGTTCAAGTGTACACGCAGCCTGATCGTGTTGCTATTGAATAAACGATCTTGTGCAAGTTTCCTGCCGTTTTCTCCGCGAAAAATCAGAGAAAATCGAACGAGCAGCCCGCCAACTCCGCGAACGTCTCGAATAATCGAACAGAAGTTGTACGTTCAGTTCTTCCCACTTCAGCTCTTGTTTATAAGGCCACAAAACCGCTGATTACGAACGGTTGGTCGCTGGAAACACGCGAATAAAATCGAGAAGTTTGCTCTTCGACCGCTTTTTTCACTGCGGCGAACGGGGGGCGATTTTTCGGACCTCACGCGTCGCTTAGCCGAACAATCGAGTTTTTCATCGTTTTAGACGCAAATAAACGGTATTCCGCTTACTTTTGGCAGTTGGGACAAAGCAGAAAATAGGCATCTAAAGTTGCTTTAATCTCGAAAAATAGACTGCACTCGACGAGCTCTAAACGTCAATTCGCAAGCATCCGAACACGAGAGGTCGCTGCATTTCGATCAGTTGTTTGACATTTGTTCTATTTGGGGAAAAGAACGCAGGCTACTACTCCTGCATATTTATTCGTGACTATTAGATGAAGAACCCACAAGTAATTCGAACACTCATAATCAAACAAGCAATTGAATTCCTGACCGTTGTCGTCGATTTTTGCGCTCTTTGATTAACGAACAGACGATAGGCATTTTTTGACGTTCGTTCTCACTTTTCTACCCCTAAGCAAATCAACTACGAAAGCCGCCCGATGAGTGCCGAAGAAAGAAATCGCTTGACTGCCGGTGGATTCTTCAAAGTCGTCTCTGTGTCTATCGAAAGGTGTGCAATCGAGACCTTCACGTCCGTATTACCATTTTCAATCCAGGCACGCAGTTTGGAGTTGCTCCAATGCAGACCGAAATAATCCACGTTAACCATTCGGCACATGATCGGCGGAATTGGGTCACGGAAAGCGAAACCTCGAACTCGCTGGAGAACTAATCCCTTTCGCTTTGCTGAATTTGTTAACGCGTGCATTCGGGGGTGTGTTTCGTCTGAAGATCGTGGGAAACGAGGACGATTTCCGGTTCGGAAGGATAGTCGACGCGAAAGGAGAACGCTGTTTGAGGATGGCGGGGGATTGAGGTCGAGACGGGGCGTTTTGGGGCGCGTCCCCTCCAGTATTTGCATGGAATTACGCAAAAAGTCCAACCCGCTCCCCCGAACTCGCCCCAAAGGTTCATCCCTTCGGCGGCACCACACGGGGCATCGAGGCCGCTTAAATTGCGGCCTGAATCAGCTGTGCAAACCGCATTCAAGCTCGTCCTCGTGGATCGGAGGAAGCGGAAGAGCTTCCGTTTCGTTTGGCCTCCCGAATTTCCGCCGGTCGGTTCGAATCGAATAGGGCGAAGAACGGAGATCGAGAGTAAACTCCAATCGAAATGCGGGTGTTCGTGGCAACATCCTTCGTTTTGTTCCTCCTGCTTCCGCTCATCTCGGCCGCTCCGAGAGCGCTGACCGCACAGGATGTCATGAATGTGGGCTGTCTTCTCGATTCCTCTCTCATGCGCTCCTTCAGATCCGTGAACAATTCATGCAAGAGACGCTGAGCAAGCCGAAGTTCTCGGAAATGCGCAGGAGCATGGAGCGGAAGGCGCGACGGCCGCCGCGTGTCCACGACCAGCCGATGGACCCCGCACTGATGCGGCGAGTGCGCGAATTGGAGGAGTCGGCCAAACAGGACCAGCATCTCCGCGATCAAGTCGTGGGCCCCACACTCGAGGAAACAAATCGCCCGATTTTCGACATGCTCCATCAAGTGATTCCTTTCTTCAAGCACTCCAATAAATCGAGTGCTTTAGGGCGACATGCTGTTGAACAACGAGCAAATGCGAGTGGTCGAGCGCTCCGAGCGGGCGGTCATCCTGCACGAGCAACTAAACGACGGCCGGCTGTTCGGCGAGAACGGCGCCGTGGCCGCCGACCCGCCGCCGCTCCTGCGCCGCAAACGGCAGATTTTGAGCTCGACACGCTACGGTTACCCGAAGACGAAATGGGCGACAGACACTCCGATTTCCTTCTTTTTTGATGACAGTTTGGGTGAGTAGGCGGCCGAGCGGGCAATAAATTCATCGCTGTTGTTCTCTCCATTCAGACGAGTCGATGCAAGAGAAGATCCGCGCGGCCATCAAATTCTGGGAGCAGAACACCTGCCTGACGTTCAAGGAGAACGGAACGGCCGAACCCAAAATCCGCTACTTCCGCGGCGCGGGCTGCTACAGCTCCGTGGGCAAGCAGTACGAAGACATGGAGCAGGACGTCTCGTTGGGGCCGGGCTGCGAACTGGTGAGTGTGCGAAAAAAGGGAGCGATCAGTTTTGTCTTCTTTTTAGTTCGGAGTCGCCGCTCACGAAACGGGCCACTCGCTCGGGTTGTTCCACCATCAGTCTCGCTTCGATCGAGACCAATTCATCGACCTGGTCGCCGCCAACATCCCGCCCCAATGGATGGGGCAATACAACAAGGTGGACAGGGACATGGCCACGACTCTCGACGTTCACTACGACTACGGCTCTGACCTGCACTATCCCGGCTGTACGTCCTGCTTTTCATTAACACGAGCATTCACTCTTGTTTGTTTCAGACGATCAACGAAGCAGTAAGGTGATGCTTGCTGCAAAGAAGAAGCCCTACCAGCACACGATGGGCAACCGGCGACAGCCCTCCTTCCTCGACTTGAAGCTGGTCAACGAGTTCTACGAGTGCCCGAGTGAGGGCTCTGAACAAAACAAACGAACGGTTGCCGTTTGCAGAGAAGTGCTCGTCGCTTCCGAAGTGCAAGAACGGCGGGTTCGTGAACTCGAAGGACTGCTCCAAGTGCATCTGCCCGTCCGGCCTGGGCGGCGACGACTGCAGCAAGCGAGCGTCCGGCGCGTTCGGAGCTCCGACGGACTGCGGGAAGTCCATCAATGCGGCCAGCGAGTGGAAGACCTTGGAAGGCGAGGTCACCGCAAAAGGGGCCTTGGATCAGAGCGGAATGACCCTGCGACAGGCCGAATGTCATTACGAGATAAAAGTGCGTTCTGCAAACGTGCATGTTGTTGTTTTGATCACGTGTTTGCTTTCAGGCGCCCGTCGGCCGCAAGATCGAGATTCGCGTGGAGTCCGTGGAGGGCGCGTGCACAAACGAATGTTATTACGGATCGACGGAAATCAAATTCGAGAACCTGGAGGCGACCGGCGCCCGCATTTGCTGTCCGGGCCACATACGTGACATGGGCGGCCCGTTGCGCACAACCGGCGGCTCGGCGTTGATCAGCGTCTACAGCCAGAAGGGGGCGCAGAAATTCAAACTTCGCTATCGGTCAGGTTAGCAAACGAAAGAAGGAGATTGACGATCGGGAATTGCAGTGCTGTCCGATGATCAGGAAGAACACAAGAACGAAACGGAAAGCGGCAGTGGGAACGGGAATGGTAGTGGAGAGCAGCCAGCATCCACTTCCGTTTCCTCTTCGTCTTCTCCGTCTCCCAGTTCAACGACCAGCACAACGACCACGACAACTCCTTCTCCAACGACGTCAGCCACTCAGCTCATAACTTTTGCTCCACGCACGAGACGAACAACAACCCGAGCCCCCACTACGCAATCCTCCACCGCTTCCACCCCTCCTGCTTCGAGTACAACCGCCCCCTCCTGCCACGACTACGCCATCAACTGTCAGTTTCAACTCCAGTTTTGTCGCTCCGCCGTCGCCGCAATGCAGACCTACTGTGCGCGATCGTGTGGTTTTTGTTCGACGCTAAGCGGGCATCCCAACTGAACCGGTGTTCTCTCCCACTTTCCCGAATAAACGTGTACTTTCCACCCCGCCGCCTAATTGAATTCTTGATTCTCAGCACACTCGGCAGAGCAATTGGGAAAGGCGACGAGCAGCTGGACGGGAAATTGGTTTATTTTCCTGATCGTCTAAAGACCACGACGTTTCGAGGGTACGAGACGGAAACAGGACTGACGGCAGAGATCAATGCATGCAGACATTACAGAACGGATGTTAATTGTTCCGGTGAGCGGCCCGAACAGCCCACGAGTTCTGAAGGTTTTGGAAGTGCATGGAGGACTCGACGGCGATTGTGAACGCGAGCTTTCGGCCGTCCAGGTTCTCCAAGTGGGCGAACGAGTCGCCCACTTTGTTGGGCGGCGGGTGGCGGCGGAAGCAGACGGTGCACAGTTGGCGGAGCTTCTTCACGTGGATCTCCTTCCAAAAGGGCAGCGAGATGCAGCAGGCGAACAGGTAGCCGACCGAAGTGATCGTGAAGCACATCATGAACATCGAGCGCCACACGAAGAACATGTCCTGCAAGAAACAAGCCGTTTAATTCATCGTCTTTGCTTGTCTCCTACCGGATCATCCAGCCCGTCCCAGAAGCAAAGAAAGAGGAAGCCGGCGCTGACTGCTCCGCCGATCGTCGCCGTGAAGATGCCGCGGAACAACAGTCGAGCGATGCGAATGTTCTCGGAGAGTTGGAAGCGTTCCGAGAGCGTCACTCCGCGCAGCCGGTGGTTGATCGCCATCCCGTAGCGTTTCTTGTTCCAGTACACGTTGTAGATGAACGTCTTTACGACAACGTCCATCACAACTCCCACAACGAGCACCATTGCCAGCATTAAGTTGACGTCTGAAAGCAACCACATAAATCGACGTTCTTTCGAGGGGTCAAGACTGCAGTAAAAAACTCGCCTTGTTCATTCGACTTACTGGAATACACGGTCCTCAGGATCAAAAACGAGAGAATCCAGCTGCACACGACGGCAGCGAAGATGGTCTTCGGTGCTTTCTCCGTCTCGTAACTCTTCAGTCGCAACGAAGCGATGCACCGCTCGACCACGATCAACGAGAAGCCGAAGCCTGACGAGAGGGCGCAGACAATCCCAAAAAACTGGATCTTGTCGTACGGATGGAAGTTCTCCTCGTAAATCACGTCCCGGTTTTCTAAACAACGGATTGCTGGTTTTTCAAACAAGTAGTCATTACTCACCCAAGACTCGAGGGTCGATGAGAGTGGCGATCTGAAGGACGAGAATGCAGACGAGTGCGAGCAGCCAAGAGACGCCCATTCCTCGCATCAAAACGACCAGATTGTAGTGCAGAAGGGGCCGCTGCGTAATAGTCATCTGATAAGTGTACGAAAGGAGGAACGAGACAAAACAGCAGAGTATGGAAATCACAGTCGTGACGATCACAAACGAGTAGATAGCCGTGTTCATGAGGACCTCCTTGAAGTCCGGTGGGTGGCTTGGGAGAGCGAAGGCGACCGACTGAAGTGAAAGCGCGGATTTATTTCGACCGGTGGGAGAAAGCGACCGGAAGGCCTAATTGGCAACACCCGACCACCGGCGAATCGAATCAACCCACGAAAATCCACGAAGTTTTAACCCGAACGGCGTCAAAAATCGGTTCGTCTCGGCGATTGCCTTCTTTTTTTCACGTACGGCCGACAGCCGGCTAATCGAGTTGCGCCACACTAATCACGTTTGTCAGGTGAACTACAATCCGATTTGGGGAGCGTGAAGGAATCACCTGTCAGGAGAGTACAATATTCTCAGCATTCGGTCGTGTTTTCCACGGACACCCCGGGAGGGGGCGTGTGCTTTGGGCACTTCCACCTGCCGCTTCTTTGCGCTCGGTTCCTCGTTCCGCCTCTCCGCCCATCCTTCCGCAACAAAGAAAGCATCAGTTCTTTGGTGCGCTTGTTGTCGTGTTTGCTACGTGATTGTGATTTTTGCGTTCGATCCAGCAATTACTGTCGATCAGCAAAGCCAAGATGGCAGCGCTTCGTTAAGAGGTTACTGTATTGAAAGAACAGATCTTCCGTGGTCTTTCACCTCCGACCACGACGAAATGTCGCCAACATCTTGGGCGGTAGCAATTAAACAGACACCAGCAATCGAACGGACTGAAAAGACGGATGAGGTCACGAGTTGGACGAGAGAACGTCCACGAGCGTATGATTACGCCCACAATGGCCGATTGGAAGTTGACGAGAATAGAAATGAGATCAAAGGAGTTCGAAAGTTCCTTGCAGCAGAAGAACGTCACCTACTGACTGTAAAGCAGACAGCGAACATTTGGCAAACAGTACCCGGCAAAGGAGAATAAAAAGGAGAGTGATTTGTGCGCATATCTCAGCCAGTTTGATCCAGCTTCTCAAAATTCCTCACTTTCTTTTCTGCTTTATTCGCTTGTTCATCCTTTGCCGATCGCACACTTTTTCACTCGAAGATAGCAGCGTGTAAGTGTTTCCACAAGAAAGGATCACCGGCATTGGTCCCGCACAGATTGTTCGTTTGTTTGGCGAACTGCCGACCTTCTCCCGCTTGCCGCCACTTTCCCTTGATCACCTGTTAGCGTTCGGAAGGCTTCCTGCTTGGGCCTGGTCGGGATGGGTGGATTACTTTGGGCAAGGAATTCGAGGATGAATTCGGGAAATTGCCCTCGAATCCAATCAAAGTCGTCCTAAAGAAGTCATTCGGCTTTCCTTTGCGTTTAGGATTGTTGCTTTTGCGCTTCTAAATTGGGGCAACGAAATCACGGCCTGGAATTTTTGTCAATGGACGGCATCGAATTCGAACGATCATTTCTCTGGCTTCAATGGGGTTTTGTTTTCGGTGGTCCTATATTCTCTTACAGCAATTCGCGCGTTTCCGTTTGGCCTCGATTTCACCCGAGTTGTTGACAATCTCGCTGTTTACAGGTTCTTCCCCTCGGTTTTTGTTCGCCTGCGTAAATGGTGCTCCTGTTGCCGTCCAGCCAGAAGGAGTTCGCCGATCCGACCTACTGGAAGAAGTTCTTCGAAAAATGTGACACCGCCTTCGAATGGTTCGTTCCTCTTTTTACCGCGGTCATTCGAATTGTTCGTTCAGGTACGGGGACTACTCCTCGCTGGGCCCGATCCTGGAGTACTACATCAAGACCTCCGACCAGATCCTGCAGATCGGCTGCGGAAATTCCATCCTGGCCGAACAGGTGAGCGGAATGATCGCTTGGCTCTGCATCCAATTGTTTTCAGCTGTACGACAACGGGTTCCGCAACGTGACGAGCATCGACACGGACGCGAAGGTCATCCACAAGCAGCAGCTGAAGAACAGCGACAAGCGGCCGGAACTCGTGTTCAAGACCGCTTCGGCGGCCGAGGTTCGTTCGCTCGTTTCTTTCCGTTGGATTTGGCGCTCGTTTGCAGACCGGACTGGCGGATTCGTCCGTGAACATCGTCGTGGACAAGGGCACGCTGGACGCCCTCTTCCCGGCCGATGCGGACGAGAAGACGCAGCAGTTGGTGGAGGACATCTTCGCGGAGATCGACCGCGTTCTCCAGCCGCTCGGCCGCTACGTGGTCGTCACGTTGGCCCAGGAGCACATCGTGCACAAATTCATCGAGTTCTTCCGCACTCCGAACCGCTTCCTGGTGCGTGTGCACAAAGCGGAGTCGGACAAGTCGTTCTCGATGCCCGTCTTCGTGTTCGTCGCGACCAAAATGCGCTCCGCTCTGCCCACCACTGCGGTTGGTTTCCTTCTCGAAATGGAACCTTCGATCAATTCGTGCTTTCAGCCCATCCAAATGATGAACAACGCCGGCATGTGGGAGCGGCTGCCGGACGAGGAGCACCTGCAGGTGAACCTGCGCGGCGAAAGAGAATTTTCGTGGCTCTTTCACCAATCCGCGGGCTGCCTGCAGGACGAGGTCTCGTTCACGTTGAGCGATCCGTACGGCAAACCGCGCTACGTGTTCACGATCCTCGACGACCCCACGCTGACCACTCTGCTCACGTACGGCGTGTTCATCGTCCCGATGGGCCACGAGACCGACTGGCTGTTCACGACGACCAAGGGACGCGCCACCCTCCGCCGGCAGTGCAATCGGCATCGCCTGCTGTTGGTCCACCTGCTGGCCAAACAGGTCTACCTGTCCATCAACCACATCGAGGTCGAGATCACCGACTTGGCGCGTCGCCTCGCTCCGCCGCAATTCAGCAGTCGCCCGGTAGGAATTCTTTCAATCCATCGTTTATCTCATCGTCTTCGATTGCAGATCGAATTTCTCTCGCTGGGCCGGATGGAGAGCATGGAGGTGGTCGCGGAGGGCGAGTCGCCGGTGAACGGCAAGTGGACCGTCGAGCACGTGAAGGGTCCCAACGACCGCGTGTTCCGCCGCCTGATCTTCATGAACAGCTCGAGTTTGATCCAGTCGGAGGTCGAGATGTACAGTAAGCGATCTCTCTCCTTCGTTGCATTCATGGTCCGCCCGTTTAGAAACGCCGAAAGGAAAGTACCGAATGTGCGACGACTTCCTTTCCTGCGACCACCATCGCTCGATGATCATCTCGCTGCAGTTCCTCGGCGGCGACCTGGAGAGCACCATTGCGAAGGCGGCTACCTACCGCTTCCTGGTGCTCGGATTGGGCGGCGGTCTCTTGGCCAAGTTCCTGTACGTTCTTTCTTCCATCAGTCAGCCCACTGTTTCTTCAGGCACCGCAACCTGCCCGGCTGCACGGTGGTGGGCGTGGAGTACGACAAGGCGGTCGTAAAGGTGGCCCGCGGGCAGTTCGGCCTCCCGAAGGACCCCAACCTGATCGTGGTCGTCGACGACGCGTACAACGTGATGAAGCAGACGGCCGAGTCGGAAGACGGTGTGTGAACTCGAATGCATTGATCCATCTTCATGTCTGATCGTTTCAGATTCGGAGAAATTCGACTGCGTGTTCATGGACCTGGCGTCGAGCGAGCGGGACGAGAGCGGACTCGCCTGTCCGCCGGCCCAATTCGCCACCGTCGAGGCGATCCAGCTGGCGCGCGATTGCTTGCGCCCGAACGGTTCGTTCCTTTTTCAACACATTCGTTCGTTTACGCTCGTTTGCAGGCGTGTTCTCGATGAACGTGGTCACGCGCGACGAGGAGCTGCTGGCGACGGTGAAGAACGACACGTTGAGCGTGTTCCCGAACGCGTTCGTGATCAACGAGGAGGAGGACGTGAACGAGGTGCTCATCTGCCCGCTCAACTACGAGAAGCAGTGGCTGAAGCGTCTGCCCAAGAAGCAGCAGGAGCGTTGGGAGATGTCGTACACGGACATGCTGCAGAAGTTGGTTCCCGTCACGATCACGCCGCCGTCCACCGCCGCCACCACCAAGTGATCGCCGTCGCTCTCCGTCCATCCGTCTCTCTATTCTTTGTGTGTAGTTGTTCGTGTTAGTTGTTTGCGTAGAAGCCCGGGGAAATTTCTAAGTGCCCACTGCTCAACGGCAGCATTTCGATCGTTTGTTTGTTTTTTTCTCTAATCAACCACTAGGAAAATGTTGTTACTTCGTTTGTTTTCTGTTAATCGCGATCGTCTTGCGTTCTGCGAACCTCCGCCCACTGCAAAGATGCCGTCGAATTGTGAACAAAAAGGAGTGAGCGCCCTCCCACGCCCCGATTGTTTCCGATTGTGCGAATCCTCCCTCTTCCGTTTGCTCCATGGCGTTTCTCTTTCATTCGATTAGGTCTTCGTTCCGTTCGGTCATTGCACTGGCCGTCCACCAGGAAACCCGAAGTAGGTCTTTGAATTGTTTTGTTATTCACCTGCGGACATTACTATTAATAAACTGGAACTACGAACGTGCGTGGACTTGATTAGAGGGATAGAATTTTGAGGTTCTTAGCCATTAGAATACATAAAAGCCAAGAGATTAATCGCTTATGAATGGATCTCGTTTAAGATCAAACGCAAACACAAAGACCGTCCGAATGCTCGTGAGGTCCGCACGGAGTTGACTCGAAGCCGGCCGCAATGCCTTGATGCTGCCGCGTCGTCCGTCGAACTGCTTCAGGTTGCTGGCCGGAGCGGGGATCACGTGGCTGCTGATCGTCTTCCTCAAATCCAACCCGCCGATCCCCCGCGTTCGCTACGGCGCCCACCCCTTCCCGCTGTTCCAATGCCCGCACTCGTCCAACAGCTCGCCGGGCGCCGTTTCGACCTTCCGCTCGGTGAACACTCAGCAACGGATCCTGCTGATCAGGGACCCCGCCTCCACCTCCCACACGCTCATTTTGGACCACCTGGAGTTCCTGAAGGTGTCCGTGTGGGTGGAGGCTATTCGCGAGGACCCGGGGCTGCTGCTTGAGGACCGGAATGGCGGCCGCTTTTCGTTGATCGTCTTCGCCAACTTTCGGACGTTCGACTCGCTTTCGGCCGCCCACAAGTCGGCACTCGCGAATTACTCCACTTCTTACCGAGTGGGAGTGATTTCTTTCGCGCAACCGGCCAAGACCCCACTCCCGAAAGGCGGCAGCGAGGCGGACTGTCGAGGGAGACTCCAGTTCGTCGCTCATACGGGAATCCCGCGCATCGCCCGTTCAAGAGTCCCGATCGACTTGAGCGGCCTGGCCAGGTCGGCGTGGTCGTTGACGTCGCTTCCCGAATGGACGCCCGTCCTCGAGGCCGCGTTCAACGACGGGTCGGCCGGGGCGGTCATCGCCCTGCGGAAGGAACCCTTCCAGCACGTCCTCTTCGGCCACAATCTGGATTTGTGGCCGGTGAAGCTGGGATTCGCGGACGTCCTCCACTACTTCCTGGGTTCCGAAGTGGTCGGCAGTTTGGAACGGTCGGTTTGCTTACTCTTTTTTCATGTTCATGCATCGTCTTCAGCTTCATCCAGATCGACATCGACGACATCTTCGTCGGTCAGGTGGGCGCTCTGTTGGTCGAGCGGGACGTTGATGTGCTCGTCCAAACCCAACGGGAGTGGCGGGACTACGTGGAAGATTTCCATTTTACTCTCGGCTTCTCCGGCTCGTTCTTCCGCCACGGAACAGACGAGGAGAAGGCGGGCGACTCGAAGCTCATCGGTTTGTTTTTCTTTTATTCCTTTTGTTTGATCGGCTGTATTTCAGAACGAGCGAAAGAATTCCTTTGGTTCCCGCACATGTGAGTGGATCCCTTTTTCCTTGCAATAACTTTCGTTCAGGTGGCGTCACAATCACGCGCAGGAGTACGACGAGACGAATCTGACGTTGTTCATGAACCAAAACAAGGAGTTCGCGATGGTGAGTGCGCTCGGATGCGACCACTCTTGATGACTGTTGCATCAGAGCAACAACCTGAACATCTCGCTGGACTACGCGGTCGCTCCGCAGCACAGTGGCGTCTATCCGATTCACGAGCCGCTCTACGCGGCCTGGCGGAACGTGTGGAACGTGGAGGTGTCCTCGACGGAGGAGTACCCACACTTCTCGCCGCCCTCTCGTCGTCGCGCCTTCGTCCACCGGAACATCTCCGTGCTCCCGCGACAAACATGCGGCCTCTACACGCACACCCTCTACTTCCACGCGATGCCCGACGGAATGCAGAAACACGTGGACTCCATCCAGGGCGGCTCTCTCTTTACTTCTGTCCTTTTCAATCAAGTGAGTGGATGGAAGTTCTGCGCTGATTGAAACTTACCTTCTTTCAGTTCTCGATCTTTATGACCCACCAGCAGAACTTTGCCAACGATCGGCTGAGTGTGTTCACGTTCTCCACCCTGTTCCGCTTCCTCCGCTGCTGGACGAACCTCCGCCTCAAGTGGACGCCGCCCGTCGATCTGGCTCGTCGCTATTTCGAGCGGTTCCCGTCGGAACGTTCTCTTCTGCACACGGTCGGTGTTCTTCCCCACCCACCTGATAGCAATCGTCGAAATTTCAGGACGTCTGCAAAGATCGCCGGCACGTGCGCATGCTTTCGGTCAACGAAACGTGTAGCGACGTCAAACGAACACCGAACGTGTTCGGTGTGGGCCCACAGAAGACAGGTGAGTCAAAAGAGTGCTGCTTTCTGTTCGCTAATTCAGAATCTTCCGTTCAGGAACGACAGCCCTGCGCGAGTACCTGCTGCTCCATCCGAACACGAGCAGTAACCGGATGGTGCCCGACGGCTTCTTCGAGGAGCCCCAATTCTTCGGAGGGCCCAACTACCAGCGGGGCGTCAATTGGTACCGCTCGCTCTTCAACGAAACCTCCGATTCGTCGGCTGTGGTGTTCGAGAAGACGGCCAACTACTTCGACAATCCGCACGCCGCAAAGGCGATCGCCCAGTTCGCTCCGGACGCGAAGATCGTCGTGATTCTGATCGATCCGGTGGATCGCGCCTACTCGTGGTTTCAAGTGGGTTCAATCTTTCTCCCTTCATCCTTTGCTCGTCTTCTTGCAGCACGCGAAAGCCCACGGCGATCCGGCGGCCGCCAACCGGACGGCGAAGGACGCTCTGTTGGGTCCGACCGACGATCGGGCGGTCCTGAAGCTGCGCTCCCGCTGCTTCTCGCCCGGCTTCTACGTGGAGCACCTGGAGCGCTGGCTGGACCACTTCTCGCCCGCCCAACTCGTGATCCTCAACGGAAAGGAGCTGCGCGAGAATCCGGCGCACGTGATGAACGAACTCACGAGCAAACTCGCCCTTCCGCCCGCCTTCGACTACCGCAATCGTCTGCTCTACGACGAACGGAAGGGATTCTTTTGCATTCGGGCGGAGATCCCCGCAAAACGACGGTGTTTGGGCAGCGGCAAGGGCCGAAAGTACGAGCCGATGACGAGTGAACTGAGGCGGGCCCTGGGACGGGTATTCGAGTCGGCCAACCGGGATTTGCTTCGATTCCTGCAGCATTATCAATTCCAACCTCCAAGCTTCCTCCTCACTCCATAATCCTCGCTGGTCTCTCTTGTCCAATCACTTGTCTTGCCTACGGTTTGCCTCGTGTGCCATTCCTTGTAAATAAACCGTTGTACTTAGAAGGCGTGGGCGGTAGCAAAGGCTGATAGAAGAATGTCGAGCGAGCCCTTGTCTTTCCCCCTGCCATCCCCTGAACCGCCAAGGAGATTCAGACGAACATGCTTGCTTCCGTTCGTCTCTTTAACACACAGACCATCGACGACGTGTTGTTCACCGACACCTCCAGCCTTTGATCTCGTCCCCGCTCTAATCCCTTCGAGTAGTCGACATTCGATTGGCGTTTATTGTCGGGGAGAACCAAACAAAGCAAACGGGTTACAACGGAACACAAAGTCAGCATAGAGGGGGCGAACGAGAGGGGGAGAGCGACTAACCTACGGGAAGCTTAGACAAGAATGGCGACTCGAAAGTGTTTTGTTTTGCGAACGGCACTACTGAAAGAAGGGGAGGGACGCTTGAAAACACCAAACAAACAGCGCTACATCCGATTAGCCGCCGACATCCGTTTATTAAACAAAATATGTGTAAATGGGGGACGTTGAACGGCGCCAACTCCAACAAACCACAAGAATAAGTTAAAAGACAACAATCAAACGAATGCGAACACCGAGTGACGACCTCAGGCGACTCCTGTTTGCGATTTAGAAGAACATCGAGCCCACTCCGCCCATCTGAAACAATTTTCCATTACAGACGTTCGTGATGTAGAGAACTTACCTCCTGCTGCTCCTTCACGAACGTCTCGAAGTACTGAAAGCGACAGCATAGAGAGGGATTGCCCAAATGCTTCCTACCTGGTAGATGATCGTGACGGCCAGCAAGATTCCCGTTCCGCTTCCGATGGCACCTGAAATGAGGAAGGGTAAGGAGTGTAAGAAATGAGCGGTGGAACGAACCCATGAAGTCGGCCGTGACGGACAGCGCCCCGATGCAGAGCCCACCGAAGGCGGCAGCCGTCGGGATGTAGCGGTTGAGTTCCTTGATCATGGACGTCTCGCGGTGTCCCTGCATCATCATCTGCTGCTCGCGGAGCTGCTTGGCGACGTCCTTGGCCGACGAGCCGCTCACGTCGACCCACGTCTTGGCGAAGAAGGCGCACGAGGAGAGCATGAAGAGGATGTACAGGATGCAGTGCAGCGGATCCTCGAGCACATTCCCCAGCGTCTCGGGCGGCGAGAGGTAGTAGCAGAGGCCGCCGGTGGGGAACGAGCGGTAGCCGCCGGTCGCGTCGGACCACGTGCCCAGCAAATTCACGAGGAAGTTGCCAGCAAAGCGGGACGCCAGCATCTGCGAGATGACGTACAAGTTGGAGACGAGGGCCGACTGCAGGATGATGGGGATGTTCGAGGTGTAGAAGAGCTTGATCGGGTACGACGATTGCTGGCCGCGGTAGCGAGCCGACTTGATCGGGAGATCCACACGGAAGCCCTGCAAACCATGAGTAAGCATAGAAGGAAACAATGGAGGTCTTACCTGGAAGTAGATGACGACGGCGAACACCAGGACGGTGGCCATCAGGTTCATCAGGTTGGGCAGGTTCTGGCGGTAGAAGGCCTCGCGGAGGGCGCGCACCTTGTCCGTGCGGGTGGCGAGCAGGTGGAAGAGGGCGATGATGGCGCCCTCGAACTCCGTACCGCGGCCGGTGTTCATCGTGGTCGGCGAGAAGGCCTTCCAGACGATCGTCTCGCAGATGTTCGTGGCAATGAAGAGCGAGATGCCCGAGCCCAGTCCGTAGCCCTTTTGGAGCAACTCGTCCAAGAGCAGCACGATCAGACCGGCGATCACCAGCTGGAGGACGATCAGCGAGCAGATTCCCCATCCGATTTCCGCCGGCTGTCCGTACATGCCCGAGCACACGTACACGACCGCCTGCCCGATCGTGATCACCATTCCGAAGACTAAACAGAGGGGATGGAATAAATGGAGAGAACGGAGGGATCACTCACGTTTCTGGGCGCCGTTGAAGAGCGCGCGGTCCTTGGGCGTGTCTCCGACCTCCAGCAGTTTCGCACCGGCCAACAGCTGCATGATCATTCCGGACGTGACGATCGGCGAGATGCCCAACTCCATGAGGGTGCCCCGATTGGAGGCCATGATCACTCGAAGCCAGTAGAGCGGATCGGCGCTCTCCGTCGACATGATGCCTGGAGGGAGCAGCAAATAAAGGGAATGGATGGAAGTGGTTGCCTACCGAAAAGAGGAACTTGGCAGCAGACGAGGAAGATGAAGAGCGTGATGGCCGTCCACAGCATCTTCTCGCGGAATTGGATCTTCCGCTCGGGCTTGGAGACCTCGGGCACGAGCCCGCAGAAGGGCTTCACGAATTCCAAGAATTTCACTGCAAACGAGAGGGCATGAGGAATGGAACCGGGACTGGGATCTGCTCACCTCCCATCTTGGGGTCGGTTTGCGATCAGACGGCTTGAATCCGAATGCAGAAATTAACCCCTGCAACGAACTGAATGATCGAATGGACACGCTGCAACTAAAGCACGACTCGAATCAACAAAAGATTTCTGGATAAGAAATCCCTCGAATTCCTCTGAAGTGGTGGGAGGACAGAAGGGAGTTCAGTTTAAATCCGTTCTGTCCGGAAGGAGTGGAAATGACTGACAGACAAACGGGAAACAATCGAACTGCAATCACGGAACAAGAAAAGTGGAGTGCGGGGCAATAGCCACGCCTTCCGTCCGCCCGCACAGTTCGCAGTGGCGTCCGAATGCTCGCATCACCGCCGCCAACCCAAAGGACTCCCCTTCCGGAAGCAATCCAACAAAAGAAACAAGCGAGAACCCAACGGTCGATCGACTCGAAATGAAGTGAATGCGTGAACAAAGCGGCTCGGCACAAGCGCACTTCAGATCTCCAACCCGCCGAGCAGCTCGACTGTTTTTTGGATAAAACGCCGCTTATGTGAGATCGCCACCGAGCTGCGTTGTCCCGAGTGGAAATCGGGGCGCGCGTTTCAAACGGGGGTTTTCGGGGCGGCGGCCTGCTGCGGGCTTGCGGCTTGTTCGTGAACAAACTTTTGACTAAAATCGAGAATCCCTGCCAATGATCGGGCCAGTTAATCAGAGAAAGGAATTCTCCTTAAATTCTCGAGCTGTGGGTGTTCTTCCAGAACTGGAAGTCGCGAAATTTGCGCCAAGAGCTCCCATTTTCTTCGAAATTTTTGTTCAGTTTTGCTCCGACTTCTTCAACAAGCGATTGCTCTCATTTGTTATTCGTCGTACACAACGCTCTCCGAACCCAATTTCCGACCGACAGCTGCGAGTAATCAGTTTATTTTCTTCTTCTCCTTGGAATCCAATTTCACATGCAAGAAGCAACAAACGTGATTGAAGCAGTAGCCCAACAACAACAAGTGAACGAGAACGAAGCCCGCATTGGCGTAGTGGATGTCCAGCGTGAGGGTTTGGACGATCCCGTCGAGGAGGACCTTCTTGAAGATCGAGAGGGCCAGATCGCGGCGGTCGAGGAAGAAGAACGCCCCGAAGATGCCCGGAATGACGTTCGTGAGGAGGGCGACGGCGGTCAGGCGGGCGAAATTCGCCTCGCCCATCCGCAGACGAAGGCGCGTGCCGACTCCGCTCGAGTAGAAGAGCAGCCCCACTCGCTCGATGATCAGCTCGCCCGCACTCAGCAGGACCCACGCGAAGAAGTTGAAGTTGATGCCGTGCCACAGGAGGACGAACGTGAACACGACGAGCATCGCGAGGAAGCGCCCCACGTGCGGATTGGGGGCCACGCGGATCAGCGGGATGTACAGCTGGGTCTTCAGGAAGTCGTAGAGGCCCCGATCGAAGAAGCGCCACATGCGGGAGTACTTGGAGATGCGCGAGATGCAGATGGCCGGGCCGGGCGGCTGCATCCCGTCGATGTGGGCGAACAGACGCGGCAGCCCGAAGATCACCACGTACTTCGTGTGGAAGAACTGCCCTCGGATGTAGGCGATCGAGAAGACTGCAAGAAGCGGGATCAGGCATGATAAGACGGAAATCCAATGCTTACGTTCGTAGTTGTGGAAGTTGTTGACCAGAGTGAAGGGCGCACTGAAGAAGGCGTTCACTCGCGTGAAGTGGAGGGCGAATTCGATCAGGTAGAACCAGAAGGTCAGCCGGAGGGCGTAGAAGAGGACGTGCTTCGGGTCGAAGGGCTGTGGTTTCTTCCGTTGGGCGCAGTAGTCCTCGAACAGGACGATCAGGAGCGAGGAGTACGGCGGGTAGAACGCGTACTCCAGGAACGAGAGCACGTGGTCGACGCTCAGCTTGTCGACGGAGTTCCGGCGGAGGTGGATGTTGAAGTTGAGGACCTGAACGGAAAGCAGTCATCAATGAACGCTCAATGACGAAAAAGGACTCACTTTGACCGAAAGGTAGATGTACAGCTGGTATTCGCGGTAGTAGGTCTGCGGCTCGTTGTCGTAATGGATCCACGAAGCCCCGCAGTTGCAGACGAACAGCACGCACAGTGCCCACGCGACCAGTTCGCTCTTGAACAGTTGGGTGGCGGCCGTGACCACCAAGCAGAGCAGAAGGCAGTTCAAGACACACGTCGGAGTGGTCAGCCAGGTGGTGAGAAGCAGCCAGAAGCCGACCAGGAGGACCGACTGTTGCCGCTCGTTGCGCACTCGGAGGATCATTCGGTAGACGACTGAACGGAGAGAAACGATCGAATACTCAAAGGAAAGGTGACCCACCGACATGAAGGAGCATTCCGGCCATCTGCTTCCACACCGCACTCCGAAAGAGCATCCATTCGACGTCCGAATCATCCCAGAAGTAGCCGCTCACGTAGCTGAAAGGATTGGGTCGATTAATCGAAAGGACGATTGAACGAATTAACTTACTCGCTTTCCTTCAGCGCGTACTTCAGCCATCCGCCCACCGAGAAGGAGGCGCGGACGGCGAGGACGCACGAGAGGGCGCAATGGACGATGCAGACGATGAAGTAGAAGATCAGCTCGATGCCACCGATCGGGTATTGGAGGGCGGACATCTTCGGTCGATTAAAGAAGACGTTTGAGGCCTTTCTTCAGCTCATGATCCCCGCCGAATATTCGCGCGTCGATGGGCGGCGGCCGGCAACGGACGGGAGCGGAGTGTTTGATCTCGGCGGGGGCAAGCGGACAAACAAATCGGGCAGCGAGGGGGTGTTTTTTCTCACCCACCGCAATAACCGCCCACCGGACAACAATCGACCGCCATTCCGTTGACCCCGCCGCCGAAAGCATGGGCGAGGCTCAGCCCTCCGCATTCCCGCCGTTTCAAGGTCGAGCCTCCTCTCTCGCCTCCCGCTCGTTGCGTTCGATCGGTTGATGGACGCCGCCGAGCGAATCGCTTCGGCTTTGCGTCAGACGGGCGTCCAAAAGCGGAGGATCTCTAATGATCGACCTCCTCCCCTTCTTTCGTTCCCCGACGGAATGAATGCCAAGACGAGTGAATTTGCTCCTTTTTATTCGTAGTTTGCAGTTCATCGCGTTGACTAATTGGCGGCTTGAGGAAGACGGGGGAAGATTGGTGTAATTGGATGAAAGAAGAGGGGGAGAACGGAGGACATTATGGTATCATCCCGGGAAGAGGTTGCAGTATCGACTTTGTACTTGGTTGCAGCGGAGAGAACGAGGGATTTCGGAGGACGAACGAAAAAGAAGCAAATCGGATGTTTTTGTTCAACACACGCCGCCGTTCGCTGCGAAAAGCCGAACGGGGCGGACGGGACTTCGGCCGTCTCGTGGCTCCCGATCGATTGGGACGAGAAACGGGCGGCTGGGAGGAAAGGTCGAGGGAATCCAAGCGAAAAGCCCTGCGAATCGTCTGTCCAACGAGCCGAAAGTCCCGAAGGTTTGCGGTTGTCAGGGACGACGTTCCAGTTTGCGGAGATGGGCGATTGCTTGCGGATGGAAGTGGAGCAAACAATTCAGAGGTGGACTTCGGAAAATGACAACCGCAAACAGGAATCGGAGGTTTTAGACAGAAACGCCGCCTCGATCGTCGAGTGCACGTGTTTGACACCCGAGCAGCGGAAGGAGAAGGGATGATGGTCGGTCGAAGAGCTCGAAGTGTTTACGAACGAACGATCTTCGCATGAATAATGAGAACAACAACCTTCGGCTAGATTTAGAAACCAAACGTGCAAGAGTGCAGAGTACCGGAAGTTTGTTTGTGTGCGTGCAGAACACTAGACGGAAATTCATTAAAAATGATCTCATTCTACGATCAACTACGGCGAACAGGTGCAGAGCGGAGGAGAAGGTCGAGCCCGGGTACAAACCTATTTCGGAAACAAAGCAGGAAGTTGGATTTGCACACGAAGCGAAGAGCTTCGAGCAAGAATTCATTAGACGCGCACTTGTTCTACAAGTTTGCGGATCGAGGGGCAGGAGGGGGAGTAGTGACCAAAAATACACGAGAGACGTCGGATTCGCTTTGAGGGCTGAGATTCGTCGAGCGAATGACGTGTTTGGAATTAGAAAATGCAATTTGATTGAGGGCTAGCAGCGAGTAGTCTTCCACTTGCAGCGGGAAGACGGAGAAGAATGTGGGCTTTGTAGTCGGCAAACAAGAGGACGAACGCGTGCCATTGGGAATACCCGCTCCCGTTCGGATAGCAAACACAACTGGACCCACTGTGCGCGTTCGACTGCCGAACAGAAGTCAATCGAGCGGAAGCAAGTCGAATGCTGGAGTGGGATTAAAAAATGAGTTTAATTAAGGGCTATTAAAAAGGATTAGGAACGTTAAACAACATTCACAGTAGAGTCGACTGATTGACACGTGAATAAAACGAGAGTGCGAGTAAACGATCAAGGTGGCTGGGGATGACGATCTACACGAAACAACCGTCAGAGGCCAGGATGCAGTAGAGGGATGAGAGCTCACAATCAATCGAGAAAAGAATTATCGTACAACACACACGCGGTAGAGAGTCCCGTATGAAGGCGGAGAAAATGTACACATTCGTGTGTTGGGTGGGAGACAAACGAACGAGAGAGGAGAGCACAACCGAATTAGACGCTCACTAACCAAAAACAGTTGATATCATGGATCGATTAAGACGAAGCGAAAGAGACAATCGATTACAACACACAAGCGGACAACGACTCCGAAAGAAAGGCGGAGCAGAGGTCGAAAGATACCCAAAGAGCGGAGAAACACGAGCGGACGTTCGGCAAGCGGACAAAACAAATGCAATCGAAGCGAATCCACTTCGATTTGGAGGAAATTTCAAGCCGAACGCCACGACTCGCGTACTATGCGTTTTCAATCGACATTCATGATTATTCAGACCGCGTGTCAATGAGAAGACTGTTAATTAGAGAATGGGAGAGAATATGAAGAAATAACTTAACCATGGAAGAGAAGAGAGGAGTGGGGCGGAAATGAGAGAGTGGACAGTGGGGAAATGCTCAGGAATGTCCCTCGCCCCGGTCCTCCTTCGCTCAGGCCTCTTCGACCATCTGGTACTCGGCCACGTACAGCTGAAAGCAGGTGGAGGATGATCAACGGTTTTGTTCAGTCCGGCCACTCACCTTGGGGTCCACCTCCTTGGGGATGGGCTGGATGGAGGTCTTCAGCTCCTTCTCGATGCGACGCAGGTTGTGGCGGTCGTCGTAGGTGACCAGGTTGACGGCCACTCCCAAGTGGCCGAAGCGGCCCGAACTGAAAGCAGAGCACTTATTCACTGCTCGCTGTCTTCGGAGAGCTTACCGTCCGATGCGGTGGAGGTAGGTCTCCGAGTTGCGCGGGAAGTCGAAGTTGATCACGACGTTCACGGCCTGGATGTCGATGCCGCGCGTCAGCAGGTCGGAGCAGACCAGATTGCGGCAGTTGCCCTGACGGAAGTCGTGGAACACGCGGTTGCGGTGCTGCTGGGCCATCTTGGAGTGGATGTAGTAGCAGGAGTAGCCGAGCTCGGTGATTTTCTGCAAGAAGCGAGGAGATATTGGTCGTTCGGGAAGGAAGGAGGGCACTCACCTTCGCCAACAACTCCACGCGCTGGGTCGAGTTGCAGAAGATGATGGCCTGGTTGATTTGGAGCTTGCGGAAGAGCGTGTTCAAGCAGTGCACCTTCTGCTTCTCCTGCACAAAGGCGTAGAACTGGGTGACGCCTAGCAGGGTCAGCTCCTCCATCAGGTTGATCTCGTACGGGTTGTTCATGTGCTTGTGCATGAACGTGGCCACGGTGCGCGGGAAGGTGGCCGAGAAGAGCATGATCTGGCGCGTGGGCGGCAGGTGGGCGACCAGGCGGTCGAGCATCGACTGGAAGTCCTGCGAGAGGAGCTTGTCCGCCTCGTCCAGGATCAGCATCTTGCACTTCTCCATCTTGGCCACTCCCTTGTCCATGAGATCCAGGATGCGACCGGGCGTCGCGATGACGAGGTGAACGATGCCGTTCAGGCGCAGGAGATCCTCGCGAAGATCGGTGCCACCCGTGGTGACCATGATCTGAAACGGGCGGGTGGTCAGAACGGTCCGGATCTTTGGGGCATTTCAAAACGAACCTTGATGTCCAGGTGCTTGGTGAGCTCGACGCAGATCTGCGACGTCTGGAGCGCCAACTCGCGGGTGGGCACAATGATGAGGGCCTGGATGGCGTGCAGGCTGACGTCGATCTTCTGGATGCACGGGATGCAGTAGGCGCCGGTCTTGCCCGTTCCGTTCTTGGCGCGGGCGAGCACATCCTGGCCTAAAAAGCGCGCCCGATTAGTCGCGTCCTGCAGCCGATTTGCCCTACCGGACAGCGACACCTCCAGCGAGGCCTCCTGGATGGGACTGGGCGTCTCCCAGCCCTTCTCGAAGATGCCCTTGAGGAGGTTGCGCGAGAGGTCGAACTGCTCGAAGTTCATGCCCTTGGTGTTGGTCACGTCGGCCGTCTTGAAGCGGAGATCGCGGGTCGGCAACTTGAGCTGGCTCTTCCAGTCCTCATCGTTGGACGTGATCGTGGCCATTGCGCGCGGAGAGTTGAAGGCGGAGAGAAAGTCGAAAGCGATTACTGAAATTGGGCCAACTTTCAGTAGGGGGATTTTCGGAATTTCGGATGGAGTCGCGATCATGTGGATGAAGAAATTCACGGGGATTTGGACGAATTTGGACCCCGAACTACGAAAATCATCCCGCTTTCAATCGAACACCCCGTTTCGGATGCCCTTCGAAGCAGAAGGAACGTCGAGTGGAAGACCCGAAGCAGGCGAATTTCGCCGCCCGTCTTCCGCCGCTCCGACTAACCGACACACACGCGGCGTTCGGCGGCCGGCGAAGTAAGGGACGCAGCGCTCGGCTCTCCGTTGGGGTCCCGCCGCGAAACGCGGCCGCCGGTTGGCAGAGTGGCCTCCCGTCTACGCTGGCTTCCGGCAGACCGATGGCCGATGACCGGCGTCCTTCGCTGACCGCAAGTCCGAAGGTCCGTCTCGCAAGTCCGCAAGTGTAAGTGTTTGAACACGGATCAAGGACCGCACACCTCGTTCGCTTTCAGCCGAATGGTCGCTGATGTCGGCCCTCCGACGGGCGCGACACAAAACGCGGGAAATGCGGCCGAAACGCTCAACTGCAGCTTCACGGACTACTACTCCGTTTCGCAGCACTTCCGCGTGATCAGTCAGCACGTTTCGTTGAGCAAATTGGACTGCAAGAATGAAGAGTTCGAGATCAACACCGAAATCCAATTGGTGCCGATGAAAAGCGGACTGAAAACGCTGAACTTGAACCTCGGCCAATGTAAGTGGAAAGCGGCGAGTGCACGAAAGCAATCGTTCTCCCCGACAAGTACAACGTTCTCGTGCTTGCAGCCTCTCGTTTGCCCAACGAAGCCGGCGGCCCAGCGGACGGCGTGGTCACGATCCAGGGCATTCCCGCCAAGTACTCCCGCACCTCCAAACGGCTGAAGCTGAGCGAGAACCCACAGAAGAAGAACCTTCGCTACCTGAAGAACTCGCTGCGCAAGTTTTACGACGACTACAACGGCGACGTGTCCATCGAGATCCCGGCCGAGTGCTTTCACTTGGTCGACGCCCGCAAGATCCTCAAAGTGCGGATTTGCACGAAGGTCGTGAAACCGAAGCATGTAAGCCGGTTGGCTCATTCATCGTTCGATTATTCACTTCTTCGTCCCTTTTAGGGCCTCAAATTCCACTGCAAGTTCGATGCGGAGGGCGAGCTGCTCGAAGGCGTCCACATCTTCACGTACCGCTCCAACCTTTTCTCTTCCGCAAAGGAATGGCTCCCGTGCATTGATGCGAGCGACCAGCTGTGTCTTTGGAAGCTCTCCTTCGAGATCCCCGAGCGGATGGACGTGGTTTGCAGCGGCGAACTGACCGTGAGTATTTCTTCTTTTATTTTATTCGAATTATTTCGTTATGCTTGCAGGAAGTGATCGAAGACAAGCGGAGCGACCTGAAGACGCTCGTCTACCACGTGACCGTCCCCGTTGCTCCGATCAACCTGGGCTTCGTGATTGGCGACCTCGAGTGCTATTCGCAGCCCGAACTGCCCGATCTCACCAGCTACACGCTGCCCGGCTTGATGTCCGTTCTCGAGCACACCGTCTCGAGTCTCCCACGCATCCTGAGCTGTTTGGAAGAGGGGTTGTCGTGCCGGTTTCCCTTTCCTTCCTACAAGCAAGTTTTCATTGACAACGTACGTTATTTCGTTCGATTTTCTTGACTTTTCCGTTTGTTTGCAGGTGCCCGAAGAAGTCATCTCCTACGCCGGCCTCTCGATCTTCAGCGTCAATCTTCTCTACCACAAGAAGATTCTGGACGCCGTTCAGGTGGGAAAACACCCATCTGTCTATTTGTTTATCCTTCGTTCCGTTCAGACCACAAGACAGCTGATGGCACTCGGCGTTTCGTCGCAGTTCTTCGGTTGCTTCGTGAACGCGTCGGACTTCAAGAACCTGTGGCTGGTGAAGTCGTTGGCCCGTTGCATGACCGCCCTCTACATCGAGAAGTCGTTCGGCACCTCGGAGTACGTGTTTCAAACAAACCGGTTGCTGGAAGTGGTGTGCGACTTCGAGGAGAAATTCGGGCCGATCATTCTGCACCCGCTCACCGCCGATGCGAACCCCGACCTCCACTTCGACCCCACGAATCCCTACACGTGCTCCTTCAACTACGCGGACGTCCTCTACAAGAAGGGGCAGTTCGTGATGCGAACACTCCAGACGAAGTTGGGCAAGGAGGCTTTCCTCAAGGTCCGTTCTTTCTCCTCACGAGGCCATCGATTGCATTCCTTGGTCTGCAGGTTTTGCACCGGATACTCGTGGTTGCAACGGAGTTCTCGAGGAACATGAACAAGCCGATCGACTGGTTTCACATGATCATCTCGCTGAACTCCTTCTTCCAAACGATCACGAGCGTCACCGGCCGGGAGCTGCCCTCCTTCCTCGAGATGTTCGTTCACCACGGCGGTCACGCTCACTTCGAGATCTCCTCGTACCCGAACCGCAAGCGGAACATCGTCGAGGTGGAGATTCGGCAGGAGCCGGCGAAAGGAAGAAGATCGTACGTGGGTCCGTTGACCATCTACATTCAAGTGAGTGGAAGCAGCTTCTCCTTTGAATGGCCTCTTTTCGTTCTTCAGGAGCTGGACGGCTACTTCCCGCACACGCTCCAAATCGACGCTGACGTCTCCAAACACGACCTCCAGTGTCACTCGAAAGGCAGAAGGCAGAAGAGGAAGAAGGTCGTGATCTCGACGGGCGAAGAAGTGGACATCGACTTGAGTTCGATTGATCCCGACTCCCCGATCCTGTGGATAAGGTGAGCAGCATGCTTCTCCAGCATTCACAGACATTCGACGTGTCTGTAGAGCTGATCCTCACATGCACCTGATCCGAAGAGTGAGCATCTCGCAGCCGGTAAGCCCCCTTATTTCTTTCGTAATTTATTGTTTGTTTGAGGTCCATCAATGGGAGTACATGCTGCGCTACGAGCATTGTGCCGTCGCTCAGTGCGAAGCCATCGAGAATCTCCGCAACTTCCCCGTCCAGCAGACGCACAACGTTCTGCTGGACGCCGTCCAGAACGACCACTTCTTCCATCGTGTACGCACTCGGGCGGCCTCCTGTCTAACGGAGATCTGCAATCGACTGCCAGAGGGGATGCTCGGCCGACCCACTCCCGTGATGGCCTACTTCCAACGCCTCTACTGCTCGAGCAGTGACCCGAAGATCCCCTCCCTTCTGAATTTCGTGGCCACGACATCCAACCTGCAGTCGTACTTGATCATGCAGGTGGGAGATCGAAGCCTTCCGATCGTTTGAACGTGATCCGTTCAGTTCCTTCCGCAAGCGATCGGCCGCCTGCGGAGGGGCGGCAAGTGCCCGCAAGAAGTGGTCGAATTCCTGCTCTCGTTGTTGAAGTGCAACGACAACTCGATCAACCGCTACTCGGACGACCACTACCGCGCATCGCTGATCACGGCCCTTGCGAACACCCTCACTCCCGCCGACCACTCGCTGGGCAACGCCGCCCGTCACGAGCACCTCCCCTCGCACATCCAAGAGATCGTCGGCGAAGTGGTCCACGCGCTGAACAAAGACACCCTCCAGCCGAGTTACTGCCGCGTAGTTGCATCGTCCTGTTTGCGGGCATTACTGCTGGTAGGTCCTCTTGCTTCTGTTCGATTTCTATTCCTTCTGCTTTTAGCTCCAACGTTTCAACCACGTTCCGTTGGATCCGGCTGTTTTCTGGATGTTCGCCAAATCGGAGGGGGTCTTCAGTCAAGTAAGGAAGAAAAGGATGTTCTACTCATCGAGCATTCGGCTTACTTTCAGCTGCGCATCACCGCCCTCTTCTGTCTGGCCACCTTGGTCAGTCGAACGCAAAACGTGGGACTGACGGATACGGTCACGCGGATGTTCGAACTTCTCGTCAACGACCCCAATCCACACGTTCGCTACTCGTTGGGCAGCATCCTGATCACGAAGCCGCCCTTTCGGCATTCCAACGAGTGCGTTCTGCTCCAATTCGGGCGTCTTCCAATCCCCGTTTGCTTGCAGCATCACATCGTCCCTCTCCTACGCGTCGAACACGAAGGCGATGGCGGAGAAGATGTGGAGTCTGATCACCGACCTCTCACTCGTAAGCAGCCAATTCGTCTTGAATTTGTCTTGCATTGCGTGCTTTCAGGAGCCTCGAATCCGCACGCTGGCCACCGACATCTTCCACGTGATGTACGCGACGGAGACACCGCTCATGTTCCTGCCCGAGGAGGAGGTGCACCGTCTGGAGGCAGAACAGCGCGACATGGACATCCACGGACCTTCGAGACGGACGGACTCCGAACTGCGAAAATGAGCCCGCTTCCACTCACCTCCTCCTATTGTTTGTCATCTCACACGTTTTTGATTGCTCTCACATTCTTTTTAACCGCTAGCGCTAAGTCAGACTTCGTCACAAATTGTTCCAAACGGGTTATTTTGTTTGAATTAAACGCAGCATTCAACTCACGGATGTTCGGTGGATGGTGGAAAGACGAGCCGCTTTAGCGACCGAAGGGGATGTGGGCGAAAGAATTCGTGCTAATTTCATTGGCTTATGCTGGTTCCGTTAACCCCACCGATTTTCAGTCCAAACGGGAGCATGAAGAACGTCTATTTTTCGTTCCTCTTTGGTGAAGAAGCGATCACGCCCATGCCGAAAAGGATTGTTGAGCAGAAAGCAGGACGGAGCGGCGGAAAGAGCCGGCCGATCGAACGCGAAAGGCAGGAGAGACGACGCGGAGGGGCGGGCGGGCGGTCGGGTGTTGTGGTCATTCCGAACGCGCGAGCAACCAGATGGGTGGGCGGCGGGGATTTTTGCCCGTTCTTTGCCGCGTTCTTCGTGCTTTTCATCTTTCGCCTGCGAATTTTGCTCCCAATCTGAGATGTCCTTTGATTTCAGCCCGTTCCCCATGAATCCCATCGAGCATCCCGCGTTTGCTCCGGTCAAGCCGCCGCCCGAGAGTTCGTTTCCCCTATCCTCTTCTCATTTGCATCCTCTGTTTAGAGACGGACGCCAATTCGAACGAAGTGATCCGCCTGATCCGCAAGCAGCGCGCCATGCTGCACCGTCAGATCGACACTCTCGACGAGCAAATGGGCCTTCTGGAGGACGAGCAGCGGGACCTCGAGCAGAAGCAGGACGACGACCGCGCGGACCGCAAGGCCGCCGACTTCATCAACAGCATCACCGAGGCGGACCTCGAGTTCCTGGCCGGCGGCTTCGAGTTCGATCGCGCGGTCGTCTTTGGGGCGCTCGCCGAGCGACGCGAAGCCCAAAAGCAACGGGAGATCGCGGAGTGCAAGAACGACAACGCGCTCCAAGTGCGCCTTCAGAACGTGAAGGAGTCGATCGAGGAGAAGAGCCACCAGCAAGTGCGCACCATCCAGCAGCTGCAGGGCATGTACGAGATCCAGGAGACCTTCGAGGGCATGTCGCAGCAGTCCGACGGTTGGGCGATCGCGAAGCCGCGTGAGTCTCTTTTCTCTTTGTCCCGTTCATTCGTGTGCTCCTTTCAGAGGTCGACGGAAAGCAGTACGTCGCGGTGGAGGACTTGGAGTCGAAGATGGACGGCGTCTCGATTCAACAGGACAGCCACGAGGCGATGTCGTGACCACTGGACGAGGATTCGACGAGAAATCAATGAGATTTGTTCTTTGTTGATGCTTCCGTTACTGTTGTGTTCACGTTCGGTTTTCATAATAAATTCCCGGATTCGTTTATGAACGGGTAGATAGAAATGAATAATCGAAGAAAGTGGCAGATTTCAAGACTGCAGCATCTTGCACGCTTCTCGCATCAATGCTTTGATCTCAGAGTTGGTCAAGTGCCGCCTCACGTGTTGATTCCAAGCGGTTGCCGGAAAGCTCATCGAGCTGAAATCTATTTGTGGAGTTTTGCCCTGCAAGCATCCAATAAAAACAGGAATAAAAGGAGGCGTACCAAAAGCTCCGTCAAGACGACCGCACATCGTTGCTTCAGAGACGGGCGAAAGTCGAAAACTTCAAACCAATTCCAATCCAACGGTTCAGGCCTTGGCTTTGATTGATCGATGACCATCATGGAGCAATGAGGGTTGAAAGCAAGACGTCTGGAAGACGCAACCAGGATCTCACGTCGTCTAAACCATCTGATCGAGTCATTTGATCGCATTCGATTAGATTGACCGGCAGACTTGCTTCTCGCGATCGAAAGAGATCTGATACAGAGGCGACAGATGAGCAAAAAGCGAACGACATCCATTACGATGGTATTCCATTGAACGTGATACCGGGGATCGTGGCTGAAAGTAAGATCACTCAACAATCGGCCGATTTTGGACTCACTTCCGGTTTATAGCCCTCTACCGCAAACTTCTGCCATTCAGAGTCCAGCCCGTATCGCAAGATGTAGACCGATCCGTCGAGTTCTTTGTGGTAGAAGATGTGCGGATTGCCCGCCCACACGTCCACTTCCCACTCGAACGGGCAGATGGAATTGTAGACGTGGAATTCGGCGGGAGGATCGGGAAGAGGCAAACGAGTCATTTGCGCTACTTTGTCTTTCTGAACAAACCAACCAACTTCAAACGATCAACGACAACTCCATTCGTCCAATTCAAATTGATAAACGGAAGAAAAGTAGATGTACGTAGGTTTGCTCTCGTAAACCACATTTTTGCGATATTTGAAGATCAACAGCTTGTAGTCAGGATGAACGCGAATTTTAGAAGGGCAACCGTGAACTACGGCTTGGGTGAGTGGTTGCTCTGTAACCAGTTTACGTGAAAACAAGTTGGATAAAGAAACTTGCCGGAAAATCGGTAGTTTGTTGTTTCGAATGTCGTCAGGCTGGTTGTTCGGAGAAGAATATTCGTGTGGTTGTCTCTCCTTGGAATTGCACTTTCGATTGAGTAGAAGTAGTGACCGCAAGAGCTTAGCGTAGCGTTCGTGATGTCTTCTACGACCGTCTTCACGATCTCTTGTAGAAAGCCGACGTCGTCGTCGAGTACAACGCGAACAAAAGCCGTCTCGAGTTTGGGAGTCCGAATTACGTAATAAAAGGTTTTTTCGTCGACAAAATCGAGCAATAACGCGTTACGACAGCCGGGCGGTGTCAAAAACAGAGCCTCGACCACACGAGACGTGATCATTTCGGTCGATCGCACGCGAAGTCCGAAATTCTTTTATCTAATGCGAGACATTCGCCTGGAATTAGCGGGCAGAAGGAGGGAGGTGCAAGCCGCACTTCAGTTGCAGAGCTGGATGTGCGCACCACCATTACCTGCGGCATTTCTGGTCCACGCGGACAGCGGTCACTCCTTGTGGTCTCTCTTCCTGCACGACCACTTTCACAAGTCCGAAGTGGACTGACAAGCGGAACACATCTCTCATTAAGTGGATGAATCAACTGTGAGTACACACGGAAGGAAAGTGGGTTGCGTGGTTCTTTGGACACCCAACTCAATTTGAAACGAACGAAGACGTTCGATGGAATTGACTCTCGTACTCCAAAAGGATCTTCTCGATTCAATTGGCGGAAACAAGTGGGCGGAACGGGTTCGTCATTCGTCGTCCTCTGTATTCCGTCTGCTGGCCGATTAAAGTTTGGTCATTCTCGTCGTCATCGTTCAGTTGTGTCGATTTGCGGGCACCCTCTTGCGGTTTGTAGTGGGCGTTCTTCTCGCAACCGGCGGAGATTAAAGTTCTCGTCAGAGCAAGCTGGAGAGGGGGTGAAGCCATTTCGTTTGCTCTCCCAAATGCCCACCAGTCTTCACCTGCTCGCGGGCGTTCTTCGAGAACACACGGACGAGGTTGTGCAGGTGCACTTGCCGTGTTGATGGACCCTCACTCTTTCGTTAGACGCCGACTTCTCTTCTGTTTTTCGTTACCGCTTGTCGAAGGTGGGTGACACACTCGTGTACACGCCTTTTATGAGCACAAATGAATGGCGTTTCGGATTCCGGCTGTCGGTTTGTTCCGCGTCCACTGTGTTTCCCACTTCTTTGTTGGCAGCGGCTCGCTCTGAATTGTAGCCATCGGGCGCAATCGGGGCGACGAAAGGCGGGCGGACGGTTTGGCGGCATCCCGACTGTAAAAGGGGAGCGATTCGGGCGCCCACTTTCACTTTCGCTTGCCTCTCTCCACCCACGTCCATCGAGAAACAAGCCGCCAGCGGACGAACCTGCGGGCAACTCACGTTGCCGCCTTTCTTTTGCACTCCGCTTGATTTCTGTTCCCACTTTTCGTTCTTTTAGCATCGCGCCTTTGCTCGCTCTAGTTCTTCATCACATTCCTTAGCTTCTTTTGCTTTTGTTTGCGATTGAAACCTTTGAATCCGAAATAACCGTTGTTTCTCCCCCTTCCGTTCATCTGAACTGTTCAATCAAAGAAGCAAAGGAATGTTGGTGTAAGAACGAGAGGATCTTCATTTGCGGAACGTTTACACTTCGAACCGGTTTTTCTCGTGCCCAAGAGAACGCTTGATTCACGAGAACATGCGAATGCTTGTGGTTCCGGTCGCGGTTGAGTGTGCCAAAAGAAAAGCGGCATACGGTTATTGACCTTTTAGAGTTTGTTTTGCTTTCTGGCGTTTGCGCGCGTTTATCTTCCGAACGACCCGTGTAATCATTCTTTCAGGATGACAGTCCAGTACACGTTGGACGTCAGCCAGACGACCACGAGGTCCATCCTCAGGCTCCTCTTTAGATGGAGGGGAAGCGTGTGGAAAGGCGACTTCCGTCTTGCGTCTCCTGCTCACTTCAACCGTTTCAGCCATCCTCCCTCAACTGATCCTCTGGCTGGTCATCTACTGCATCATTTCTGCCATCTACCGCTACTTACTCTCCGAGTACCATCAAGAGTACGAGCACCTGTTCTTTCGTTTAATCCATCCCGTTGTTTCAGTGTCTTTGCGTCGCTTGTGCGCTACTTGGACCACGACCTTTCGAAGTACATCCCTCTCAGCTTCTTGCTCGGTTTCTTCGTTAGCGAAGTGGTCAAACGATGGCAGCACATCATCGACGGGGTCGGCTGGATCGACACGTCGGCCGTCAACTTCGCCACTCTCATTCGGGGCAACGACGAGGAAACTCGCATCTTGCGGCGAACGCTCATCCGCTACATGGTCAGCTACTCTCAGACTGCTCTTTTGACCGCTTCTTCTTAGGTCCTGAATCAAGCACTCGTGCTCCGCGACATCTCGCTTCAAGCACGTCGGAGGTAAGAGCGCTTCTTTGATTGAGAACTGAGAGTTTGCTTAGATACCCAACACTCGAGACTCTGATCGCCGGCGGCTTGATCACCCCGGCAGAGCTGGAAGAACTGGAGCGAATCCCGGACCCATACACTCGTAAGCAGTTCTGGCTACAAAGAAGAAGAAACATTGTTTCGTTTGAAGGCTACTGGTTCCCAATCCACTGGTGTTACGGATTGTTGTACGAGGCGAAGGAACAAAAGAAGATTGCTTCGGATCATTTGCTCGAGATCATGCTGCACGAGATCCAGCACTTCCGCTCGGGGCTGGCCAAACTGCTGAAGTTCGATTGGATTCCGCTGCCGCTCGTCTACCCACAAGTCGTGTTCTTCGCCGTCCGCCTTTACTTCTTCATTTGCCTCATCTCCCGGCAACACATCGTGCACGAACGGAAAGGAGCCGATGCGAACATGGTTCGTGAGAAAGGAGAGTGCATCCATTGCCTTCTTTCGTTCAGCTCGACTTCTGGATCCCCGTGAAGACCGTTTGCGAATTCTTCGTGTTCATCGGCTGGACGAAGGTCGCAGAGGCATTGCTCAATCCGCTCGGCACGGACGACGACGACGTAGAAGTGAACTACGTGCTGGACGCCAACCTCCGCATGGGCTTCACGCTCGTGGATCGCGGAGGAATGGCCAGTCCGCCGCTGGTGCGCTTCTTTCAACCTTTTGCTTCCTTACGCTTTGGTTTAGATTCCGGACAAGTTCTACAACAACGACGAGTTCGCTCCGCTTTATTCGCTGGAAGCGGCCAAGCGAACGGTCTTCCCAATGGTCGGCTCTGCTTCCCAAGTGAAGTGAGTCGAACGAACACTTCCGCCGTTCATTCATTCGTTGCAGTTTGGTCAAAGGAAAGTCGGAGATCACAATGCTGCCGCACAAGTCGACCCTCGGTGTGATGACCGAAGACCGACAGGTGAGTCCAACCGGCAAGCATTGCTCGAATGATCGGCTGTTCAGGAAGCAAACACGATTCTCGTGGACGTGCAGGAGCACAACGCCCGGCATGCCGCCGAAACGAAGCAGCAGAAAGCCGTGGATCCCGACGCCACGCTGCAGAAGATTCGAAAGCGAGCGAAGTGAGTGCTCTTGGCTCAAAAAGAACATCCAACCTCTCCAGAACTCACAACCACCCGGTTCCTGTGATCACCACGCCGCACAACGTTCCCATTCACCCCGAAGATCGCCATCCGCCGCCTCGCAACTCGTACGCTCAACGGGACTACGAGCGATCCCCGTACATGGAGCGGGCGGCCGATCGGGATCGTTCGCCCTACCGCTACGATGGAATCGACAATTACGGAGCGGATTATGGTGAGCATTCCTCCTTCTTCAACCAATCCCTCGTTTCTTTAGGCCGTGGACCGCGCAACGGGCAACCTCGCCGCTACTGATTTCTCTCCGCATTTGGCCATAAACACAACCACTAGACGAGTTCCTTCTTCTTTCTTCAACCGAAATAAACACATCGCATTCATTGGAGGCAATCCCTGCGTTTATTGCTGCGAACAACAATCTCCCGTACATTCGAATGGAAACCCGCACAAACAACAACGAAGGCAACGAGAAATAACCGAAATCTAGACGAAATAACGACGCTTCGGGTAGGCGGAATGCTTTTGAGGCAGGACGAAGTCTTGGGACGTTAACGAGACGATGAGATCGTTGAAGATGTCCAGGATGCGCATCAGGGCCGACCGGTCCACTTGCCGGTGGTACATGATGGCCTCCACGTGGAAGTCGCCGTTGAGGACCGCGTGCAGCGAGACGAACGTGCTCAGGAACCAGAAGAAGTCGGCCTCGGACATTCCGGCGGCGATGTTCTCGGCCGAAATGATGAAGAGGGCGTTGCGGATCTCGTCGTCGACGCCCTTGAACTGCCGGATTTGCGTTTTGATCCGATTGGAGAGCGAGTTCATCTGCTCGTCGGTGGGCGGCGACGAGAAGCGGGCGTTCGTGGAGTCGGGCTGAAGGAGGAAGATGAAGCGGTGCAGTTGGGCGAGGTAGTTGTTCCGCAGCATGAAGAGGATCATCTGCTTGCGGATCTGGACCGTCGAGTACATGGCCTTCTCCTCGACGAAGGTGCCCAGCGAGGCGGGCGGATGGAAGGAGGCGAGGATCGTGCCCAGCCCGACGTCCGCCCCGAACTGCTGCCGGAAGGCTTCGCGCGCCCGCTGGGTCGTCACACGCGTCTCGATGGTCGTGTAGACGTTCGTGTTGCAAAGCGGGTAGATGATCTTCGCCCGTCCCCACAGGATGTAGTGCCGAGCGACGGCTTTGACCTGAAGCGAACAAACAATAAGAAATGAACAAAAAAGAGGACACCCACCTGTTGCAGGGGCATCTTCGACGCCATGCAGATCTCGCCCAAACTGCGCTCCACGTCGTAGAACTTGAAGAAGCGGAGCACGTACGGGTTGGAGTCGGGGCCAGGCACGCAGTCCTCGTAGAAGAGGATCGTGTGGTAGGGCTGAAGGACCTTGATGATGTTGTCCACATCGCCGATCGGCATCGAGGAGGGCAGACTGCCGGCGATGCACTTCGGGTCCACGCAGAAGCCCACTTGGACGCAGTCGTTCACGAACACGTCGACGATCCCGAACGAGTAGACGTCGTCGAACACTTGCCGGAGGGTGCGCGCGATGACCGACTGCTTTTCGATCTCCGCGTAGGGCGCGCAGTCGTCGTTGAGCACGCAGTTCATGGTCATGTCCTCGGAGAAGTTGTCCAGGCGGTCGAGGAGCGGCTCGATCTTCTGCATCTCGTCCCGCAGGAAGCCGCAGCGCGTCTGCTCGGTGTTGATGGCGATGGAGATCTTGCGGCTGAGGTTCTGGTACGCGTCCACGACGAAGGGATTGGTGGCGGCGGGCAGAACGAAGATGACCGAAATGCACTGCGCCGTCCGTCGGATGTGCCACGGGACGCCCACGTAGCAGACGTTCTCGATGGTCACTTCGAACGGGATCCCGTTCAGCTCCTCCACCGGCCGGAGCATGGCGGCGATCACCTTGATGGGCAGACGGGGCCGCTTCTCCCGCTTCCTTCGGTTCTCGTCGTCCTCCGGCCGCATGTTGTCGTCGCTCGGCCGCGTGTTCATCAGCGAGTCGGAGGTGCGGTGGGCGGTGCGGGCGAAGGCGGGCGTCAGGCCGTCGCTCCACTTCTTCGGCGCTCCCCGATCGGAATCCTCGTCGCGCGAAGTTGACTGCCACGAGCGGAGGGAGCGACTCGAATCTCCTGAGCATCGAAAGAGTACACAAGGAAGAAGGCAGAGAAATACCTTTGGGTTGACCATCGGACGCCAAACTCGTGCCGCTGTTCTGCTGCTGGATGGACGACGAGCTCCGAGCGGCGGTCCCGTTCTCTTCGCTCGGCCCTTGAAGCGGGGCGTTCGTGGACTCGGCTTCGCCCTTCGCCTTCGGATCGTCCGTCCCGTTGGCCTGCTTCTGGCCGCCCTTCTTCCCGTCGCGCGGATGGTCGGTGCTGTACGGGTACATGAAGAGAATCCGCTCGGGCGTGTCGTCCTTCGTGAGCAGGATCACGCTCAGCGGCCTCACGGTGCGGCCCATCTTCCCTGCAACGAATCGAGTTAATTTGGGTGAGAACGTTCGAATAAACGAAGGCATAAGCAGCTCGCAAAAGGTCGACAGATAAAAGAGTAAACTGATATCAATCACACGCAATGGTTTGGTCGAAATAAAGTTGAATTTTGGACCAAAATCGACGGAAAGCGTTCTGTTTGAAGGAAGAAATATGTCCATCAATTTTTAGTGGGTTGTGAACATAAATTTGAACGGGAAAGAGTTGTTTCAAGCAATAAACAATGCAATAAAAGAGATAAAATCCTCTCCACTGGAGCCCAGCGCTTTTTGGCGCCAATGTGGGCGCAGTTCGGTGCCTTCCGTCCGTTGCTTCCTGCTTGCTTCTAATCACAAGGACGCCTTCTGTTCGCTCCTGCTCGCATTAGTGATGGGCACTACGATGAGCGTCGTGAATCAGGCGGCCGGTCGGCGTCGTCCGCTCGCCCGAACGTCCTCCGCTCCCGCCGGCGGCGTGCACAAGAAACGTGCGAACGTCTCCCGCTTTCGTCACTTCTCCGTCCGCAATCGGCGAGCGTTGGTCCAGCAGATGCTGATGCAGACCGGCTGGATCAAACCGGCCGAGTTGCTGTCGCATTTGGAGCCCGGGGACCTCATCGAATTCGACCGCAGCCACACGAACGTCCCCTACTTCGTGAGTTCTTCCCCGTTTCTTCTCTTCCGTTCTTATTTCGCAATTGCAGCATTGGGCCGTCTACTTGGGCGTGGAGGACGGTGTGAAGAGCGTGATCCACTTCTCCACGGAGCACGGCGATTTCGGCGACTTGGGCACCAAGGCGGAACTCCGCAACAAGATCGCTCGCGGCTCTTCGGCTCACGCAAGTTCCTTTCGAACGAATTCCTCCTTATTCGAGCGAATTTTCAGGTGCGAGTGGACCCGTTCGTGGCCGTCGCCGGCGACTCGGCGCTCGCTCGGATCAACAATCGGCTGGACGAGAAGTACTCGCCCTACCCGCCCGTGATCATCAAGGACCGCGCCCTGCGACGCGTGAGTGCTTCCTTTCGCTTTCATTCATTCTCTTTGGGCTTGCAGCTCGGCTCCACCGGCTACAACCTCATCTTCAACAACTGCGAGCAGTTCGCCAAGTACTGCCGCTACGGCCGTCCGGAGAGCGATCAGGCCTCCACCGCCACCTCCCTGCTGACCACCGCCGGCGTGCTTGTGTGCACGGGGAGCGGCACGATGGCCTTCGCCGCTGGAGCTCTCGTGTGGTCGAGCGTGTACGTTGGACGTCGGGTCATGCATCGCATCATGCCCGGACCGCCCCTCTTTTAATCCCTCTCCGAACTTCGATGTTGAGTAGACGAGAAGTGTCTAGTTTCTCCCCACGATAATTGTTCGCTCTCTTCCAATCCGTTAGACTTCTCTTTTGTCCATAAACACGTCCGTCGTTCGGGTACTCAATCAAGTCGAATCTCGTCCTCTTTCTCTTCGATGAATGCAATAAATTTATTTCTACTCGAATTTAAGTGCTCGTTCGGGAACAATCGAATGAATGGGTGGCTCACTTCTGCTCGGTGAACGGGCCGTGCGAGTTCTTGACCAGCAAGAACGTGTCCTCGACCACTCCCTGCAATCCGGCGGGGTGAACGAAAGAACGGAATCGTTTGAACTCACATCCGAGGCGCGAATCTGCTGCCAAAGGAGATGAGTGGAGTTGAAGACGTGCATCGTGCTGAAGCCGTAGTTGGTCGAACGGGCGGCGTCGTAGTCGGCGGCAGGCGTGAACGAATCGATGTTCTCCTGACAGCCCGCACTGCCGGTGATGACGTGAATGGGCGCTCCGGGATTGTTCTGCAAACCATTGGGAATGAAAGAAGACGAGTGCGTTGGCTTACGTTGGGATTCAAAGCATCCGAAGTGCCCTTGTAGAGCTTCTGGTTGTAGATGGGGTACAGACGCTCGTACTTAAACGAGAAGCGTGAGTGGAAGAAGAAAAAAAAACGAACGTTGTGCTCGTGCCCCTCGACGATCAAATCGACTCCCTGGTTGAAGAAGAGCGGCTCCAACGCGTAGTCCTTGTTTTTGCCCATCCCCACACGGAAGCGAACGTCCGCCGAGTTGCACTCGGAAAACAGAATATCGAACGTGGTGCAGTACATCGGCCTGTGGCCCATCGCAACGATCCACGGCACTTGCGCGCGATTCCTGTTGGCTGCCGTCAAATCTTCTTTCAGCCAGTTGAACTGAGCTTTCAGCTGGTCATCGGCATTGTATGAATAGTAGATCTCAGTGCTGAACGCGACGAAATGAACTTGGCCGACGTCGAAGCTGAAATCGAACGATCGGTCCATCAGTTTGCTCAAACACACCTGTAGAAGATGCCCTCCGTATTCCCCGGCATCGTGAACCGATTGCGGTACTGCGTGAAGTTCGAAGACGCCTCGTGGTTGCCCGGAAGAGCCATGTACGGGATCCGGGCAGCGATCGGCTCGATCTGCCGGAAGAACTCGTCCCCGCGGTTCGCAAAGTCCTGAACACACCTCATTCATTAGAGAAGACCGAGTGCACTTCAACTCACGTTCTGCATGTCGTACGCGAAGTCACCGACCTTTAAACCAAACACAAGGATTAAATGGTCGAACTGAAGCGAGAACTCACGTGGAGGGCCATGTCGAACTCGCCGAACTGCGTGTAGTTCTGGACGCGACCCAACGAACGGGCGTTCTTCAGTCCGAAGTCGCCGTAGACGAGGAAACTGGAACGGAGAGGCCGATTGATCGCTCCGTTCACCTCTTCGCTCACCGATAGCCGCCTTCTTGGCGAGGTTGGAGGCCGGTGAAGGAGAACACATTCGAAAAGCCGTACTCGCTGCCCACTCGATCTGCAGACGGAAGACTGGCGCTTGTTCTTCCCTCTGATTTCACTTACAGTAGTACTTCTTGCCCGGCTGGATGTCGCGAATCTCCGCTCGGTGGACGAAGCGGTAGGCGTGGAAGATGCTCTCGCGGAAGCGGGTGATCTGAGCGGCCGCCTGGACGCCGAACAGCTCCGACTGGCCGTACTCCACGAAAGAAGTGCCCGGATCTTCGAACGTGATCCACGTCACCGTGTACTTCGAGGGATCTCCTGAAGTGACTCCTAGATGTCAGCAAGTGGTAAAGAAGAAACGAACCCGAATAGGCCAAGTGAATTTGCTCTGGCTGCACATTCGAAGGTCCCTCGTTCGCGTTGTTCGTCTTCCACGCGAGCTTTCGGTTCGCTTGAAGGACGACCACCTCCGGCACGTCTTCTGGCTGTCCACAGACGGACAGAAGAAGGACGGCGAAGGCGGCAAGGCTCCCGACTCGCAACATCATCTCGCTCTCACCTGACCGATCGTTGCACCGATGGGGGTTCGGAGAACCGAATGAATGGACTTATCGGAAGGAATGCCCGCATTTTATACGCGTGCAGAACAATCGAGTGCCGGTGCTCTTCGGTACGCCCCTCGACTGTTTCATTGACGTTCCCTCGGAGTCATTTGTTTTGTTCTCCGTTTGTTCAATCACACGATGCAATGTGGTTGTGAAACTCAAAATAGAATGGAGCGAGGCGAGCGGGATCCACGAATTCTCGAAGCCCGCATTTTCCTCCGTTTAATCAGCCGCTCTCTTCTTGTGCTTCCGCGTTTCCTCTCCGAAAGGGCAAAAGTCGAAAGAGAAACATTCGTTGCCCCCTACAAACCGTGGGGATTATCGTTGCATTAGGACGACGATCAGCGTGAACCCAACGATTCGGCAACAAAGAGCGTTCACTCTTCTCCGAATCCTAAAAGGGCAACCGGCAGCTAGACGGCCTTCCAAACTACAAACAGTCCTCTCTAGCTGGACTTTCGGCCGCGATAAGCGATCATTCGTTTATTTCTGTACATTAACAACAAGCAAGAAGGAAGGAAATGAACCGGAGATTTAGAAGTTTTGAGAAGAAATGAGTAAAGTGAAGCCTTTAGAGCACGTAAAACCTAATCCTCTATTTCTTCAGATTGTGGGCGGCCGTTGCTGTGGTCGTCGTGGACGTTAGCCGACTCGAATTGAGCGTCGAGGACGTCTGGCTGTCCATGAAGCTCGCGTCTGGCCCCAGATCCAAATGAGTGCCGTCGAAAGAAGAGAAGCGACGAGTGCGGTAGTAGCGAATCCACTTTTTGGCGTACGTGTAGATGATCGCAAAGCAGGAGAGCATGAGAAGAATCTGCAGCGAGGCCAGCACCATCGTGAACATGCAGCTGAGGTCTTCGGTGAAGCATTGCAGAATGTTGCCACCCGTTCCCTCTCCTCGCTGGAGCTGAAAACAAGAGGGATGAACGAGAAGGAACGCAGCGCGGGTTTCTTACGGGATCTCTCGAGCTGAACGGAGATTTCGTTGGCGTGCTCGTTGTGGGGAGGTCCGTCCGTGAGCTTCCTTCCCGGAGAATCTCCGCCACCTTCCGGTCGGCTTCTTCGATTTGAGTGGCCGTCGTTTTCACTCGGTAGACGTCTTCCGAAAGGGCCACGTGGCGACTCCTTCGATTCAGATCACGACGAGCAATCCGATGGATGCGGGCGGGTCCCCCGGCCGGCTGCTCGCCGCTCGTTCGGTTGTGCGCGTACATGTGCGCATTGCAGTCCAAATCGCAGCCGCCTGCCTTGCACGGCTTCACGAGCGTCTGGTAGGTGACTTGAGCCTGGTCGGGGTAGCCGCCGAATTCGATCTCCACGCGGAAAGCGTTGGGAGACACTCGTTCCAAGGACTTCACGATCGGCGTGTTCGTCACGCACCTGAACGAACGGAACGAGTGGACGAAGGCAGAAGGAATAAAAGAACCCTTTGGCGTCAATGAGCTCGACGAAATTCACGGAGTCCTCGGCGATCAGCTCGGTGATGATGAAGCCGGCCTCGTCTTTCGGGATCTCGTTCGAATCGACGGTGATCAAAAGGAATCCCCGCTGCCCAACGTCCACGACATCCGCCAGCTGCCCGTCCGCGTTCAGCACGTCCAGCTTGTACTTGCTGAAGGTTTCCGCTTGTCGTGCTGGCGGAACGGTCGTCTTTCCGCCCAGCCTGAAGGAAGGAAAGCGAGTCTCAAGGGTGTTGGGAGAAAGACGTACAAACTGGTCGTCGCATTCTGATCCTCGACTTCAAAGTGGAAACTCAGCTGATTGTCCTGTTGGGCGCGAATTTGGTCGTGGATGCGGCACTTCACCTGAGCAACGATTACTGTGAATACACAACGAACTAATGCCTACTTCAACCAGTTTGTCGTGAATTGTGATGAGATCCGTGCTTCCCTCCTTGAACATCAAAAGTCCAGCGAACGTCGGCTCAATCGAATCCTGAAAGAAGCATGACATCTACTCTGTTCCGTTCGCTCCACCCACCTGTCTTTGAATCCCGCACTTGTCGAACGGGAAGTCGTGGCTGAAGGCGTAGTCCTCGGCGATCTTCTGCTCGCACAAGAACCCTTTTCCCTGCTTCGCCCTGATGCTTCCTTTCAGCAGCTTCAGCGATTTGGCCGTGAGAGTGAGCGACTGGCCGTGGCAGTCCAGCTCGAAGTTGATGCAGTCGTCCAGCTCGCCGGAACTCAAATCCTCGCTCAACGAGTCCAACACCGAGCGGCCCAACGCCTTCTGGTTGGCGTGCGAAAGGAAGCAGTGCCGCGTCTTCTTGTTGTACGTGTACGAACGGCAGGTCCCGTAGCGCCAAGTCAGGCACTCCGCTTCGCACTGCTGAATGTCTTTGATGCCGCTCAACCGTCGATCGAACACGTCCACGAAGCCCGCCTGATTGATGCGCACGAAATTGCACTTCTGACGGTCGAAGTGTCCTGCAAGCGGAGAGAAACGGTCGATTGTCGTTCGACAGCAGAGCTCACTCTTGGGGCAGTTGTTCTCGAAAAGGTCGACCTCGTTGTTGTGCTTGAAGTACTGCCGAATGCTGTTCACGTTGTTCAGTTTGGCCTTCGACAAGCGGCAGGCGGAAGTCCGGCGATTGAAGAGGACCGCCTCGCACTCATGGCTGAAGCGGCAATAAAGGTCGATTGTGAGCGACGCAAACCCACGATCGAGCACACAAGTTGAGGCACTGCTCGACCGTCGAGTTGGCCGCCGACCCGACGACCAGCTTCTCGTCCACGAGATCCCACGAGCCAAACTTCTCAAAGCTCCACTCGCGATTCGGGCACGAGGTTTCTTAAACGAGATCCTTCTTTCTGCACTCCACCGTCTAAACTCCTACGCCTGTCCAGGCAGAACGACTTCAGCGCGTAGACGACGGCAGATGCGACTGGGAGTTCGTTCGCCGAGCCGTTCCTTGTCGTGTCCACAAGCAAGCAGTGGGGTTCGGAATCAACCGACAGCAGGAAGTTGGCTCCAGTGCACTGTTTGTCCTTCATTGAACCGTTTAAGTGGTCGAGAAGAAAGGAGCCAAACCTTCTTGCATCGTTGAGCGCATTCGTTCAGGTCGGAGGAGAAGGAGCCGAGAACGGCGCCCTCAATCACCACGTTGTTCTGAATGAAGAAGGATTGGGTGTGGCATGCTGCAAGCAGACGATTGAATGTGTGGAGTGAGGCTTAGCAACAAACATTTGGCAACAGCAGGTTCGAGAACAAAAGAGATCAAGAGGGAAGCACAGAGAAGTGTTCGTTGGATCATCGGCCTTCAATGGGCACCATTAGGAACGAAAGACATCTCTTGCACGTTCATTTACACGCCAAATAGGCAATCTCCGGTCGGCGGAATTCCGGAAGACGATCCTCCGATCAAGAAGAGAGTGCTCGCACAAAAAAACCAAACAGTTCCGATGCGCCGAACGAGTTTTTCCAAACTGCGCGGATTTTCGAAAGCGGTCCGCCTCGCTTCTTGTACGCGTGTCGTTCATCCGCTTAGGAGATTAAAAGGCGTGTGTGGAGGAAGAAGGCGGCATGAGTTGGAGGCGGACGTCCCGCCTTTCGACCGGCACACCAGAAGCCGATTGAAGTGTTGCATCACAACAAGAACGGACGGTCGGCACTCATACTGTTTACAAAAAACACGCAATTGTTTCAGTTGGAGAAAAGAAAGCGCAGCGAGAAGCCGGAATCGACGTTACGCGATCGCCGCCGTCGTTCCACTTCTTTTGTGGCGAAAATTAGTCGTGGGAGAAGCGGCGGCTTGCCGTTCGCCGCTTAACGAACGATCGCGTTGCGCAAGACACTCAAGAGAGCTCGCATCCAATTGAACATCGAGTAGTTGGCAAAACGAAGTGGAAGCTGCAAACTCGGGAAGACGTCAAGGATTGAACGGCGGGCCAAAACGGTCGAGAGTGAAGGGCGCAATTCGATTTCACTTGTTGCACTTCGGCGAACTCATGAAAGCGAATCCGTCGACGTGCGGAGTCACCTCTCGGAAATCCCCTCACCCTTTCGGATTTGAGGTCACTCGCCGCCGCCGGCGGACGGTTTGACTTTTAGCTCATGAGAAGATGACACCCGCTGGCTGCCCTCCGCTCCGTCCGCCTTCTGCCCACCGCTTGAGAACGGCGGTCAGGGAGAAGGCGGCGGATTTCGGTGGATTTCGCGTTCGAATCGCAAACGCAATTAAATTCGCCCCCGCCCCGTTCGCCGCCCTCAACCGACAACAAACTTTCACCTTTCGAGTTCACTCGTGGTTCGGATTCCCGAGCGAGTTCGCTCATCTGCCGATCGCCCAATTGCCGGTGGGGATGGGCGAGAAGAAAGGGAATCCTCAAATGCGAACATCACACCAGAAAGTAGACGCTGAGGCTGCAGAAGTGCGTGTTCTTGACGTCCAGTCCCGTGCGAACTCAATCGAGTTGGAAGCCGAACAAAAGAGAAAGAAGTTCCCCGTCTGGCCGATCAAAAGAATCCACCGTCATTCACGTTCTTCCTTTTCAGCAAACGAACGCAAGGATGCCCGCCTTCAATGGCCGCCTGCCCGAAACGAAATCACGGCCGGCGGTCGCGTGCCGTCGGCAAATTTCCGCATTCGCGCACCCCTTCGTCTCGTCACCCGAACTCAATTTGCTTGGCGTCAAGTAGGGAGTACATCCGCGCGGCCGCAATTCGTTTAAACATGGGCAGACTTCCCGGCTTTCGTCTCGCCTTTTGATTCCGAGAATGGAGACTCGTGTTTCCGTTCTGTTCGAATAACAAGAAGCGATGAAAGACCGAGTTTATTTCAGAAGTAACAGAAAATCAACAGGCAACAACGAAAGAATCACGTCCTATGGACTTGAAGCGGGCGCAGCGATCGGCCGAGGGCTTCACAGCGTCTCCAGCACTTCCGCTATCCTGCCCGAGCCCAAGCACACGTTCCGTTTATAAAAAACACAACTCTGAAGCGGAAGAGTTGGTCAACGGTTGTTGGAAAGGAACCCACCTGTCCGAGAGCAGCCGCTCGAATCGGCAGTTGACTGCGAAGGACGGCGCCCTTCTGACCGTCCGGCGTGAACTCGCACTTGATTGTGGGATGCGTTCGCTGGCAGCGGAATTCGAGTGAAGAGCGGCAGTTCGGCTGGGAGTCAGGCGAGATCCAATGCAGGTCCTCCACTCGAATCGTCTTTGCGTAGAGCAGCGGGTGAAAGGAACTCGTGGCCTTCAAGCAAACCGAACGAATGAACAGAACGATTGACCGTTGAACTCGCCACGTAGAGAATGTTGTTCGGGATGTCGCAGCGAACGACGAACACGCCGTCGTGGTTCGGAAAACGAAGAGGATCGACCGACACGCGCTTCCCGAGCGTGAAGTAGTGGACGCCGCGATGCTCGCCGATCGTTCGATTCGAATCCACTTCCACGATAGGGCCTGTCTTCGGAGGGATGTACTGCAAGCAATGATGATAGGTGCTAACATCCAATCAAGACACTCACTTTCTCGAGGAACTCCGCAAAGTTGCGCTTCTTTCCCACAAAACAGATGCCCATCGACTGCAAGGAGCGAGTGAGGACAGTTGATGGAAGACTCGGTTACCTCCGCTCTGTTCGCGATGTCCCCGAATCCGTTTGCTTCGGCCATCTTCTTCACGTCCGGCTTCATTATGCCGCCCACCGGGAACATCGAGCGGCAGAGTTGTTCGGCCGACAGCGTGGACAGAAAAAAGGTTTGGTCTTTGAAGGGATCCCGAGCGGTCAGCAGTTGGGCGGCTGGAAGCGAACAAGCAGTGAACGAGGCATGTGTGCGGGAACTCACGTCTGTCCTCGAACTCCAAGAAGTTTCCCATCGAGTTCTGCGCGTAGTGGCCGGTCGCAATCCTCTCGATCCCGAACTGCTTGCGTACGTGGTCGTGGAGGAGGCCGAACTTGATGGAGCGATTGCATTCGATGTCCGGCACCAGCGTGAGGCCCCGCTCGTAGCCCGCAATCAACTTCCTCAACTCGGGGAATAGAAAAGACGGATGGCGGAAAACTCACAAGAAAACCTCGTTCCAGTACTCCTTCACGAAATTCACGACGTGCAGTTCGATTCCGAGCCGATTGCAGATGTTCTGGGCATCGGCTTGATCACGAGTGCGCGGACAGCTGGACTCTCCTTCTTCGACGTGATCCCAATTGATCTGCAGACACAATGAAATAAATGAAAGAAGAAGAGGCTACTTGCCATGTGCACTCCGAGCACCTCGTATCCTCGCTGTTTGAGCAGGAGCGCGCTGACCGCGCTGTCCACACCGCCGGAAATCGCGCATGCCACCCGTCGATGAATGGTTGATGGAGGAACAGGGCTCGAGCAATCCTGAACAAGAAAGAAGGAATTAGACTTGAATTAGAAAGAAGAATGATCTCGCGGAAGTGGCAGGGATTGGCTCGAATGAAGGGATGAAAGATTAAAAGAGGTCTAACGGTGATTCGACCGTCAAGAACCCCTCCAGTAATTAATTTTTTTAATCCTCCTTGCAACAACGGTAAAAAGGCGACTTGTGCGAGCGAAGTTGGCCGAATTGATTTTTCCTTGCTGCGACGACTTGCTAATCGATGCGTGAGGTGCGAAAATGCCCGATTTCCACGGGAATTGATAATTTCGTTAATTAAAATTCGGAGACCGGTTGGTTTCAAACGGGACTTGCAGTTTTGTAATCACGGAACGACGGCGCGTCGATCGGTGTATATTTCGCTTGATTTCTTTGCACTTATTTTTACACCCAAATTCACTTCCCGCTTTGCGGCGAAGCGGCCGGCCGCCCTGCTCCCCGCCCCTCTACCGTCCGCCTAGGCACCCCCTGCTGGCCTTTGGATTGATTTTCGTTGAATAATTGTGGTAGACAATCGAGTTTTTGTTGCTTTGTGGACGTGGATCTTCCATTGTTTGCTCATTTGGGCTCGTGGGCTCCGGAAGATCCACGGCGGACGGATGGGCGGTGGATGACACGTTCACCGCTTGGCGAAATGCACCAAATTCGTCGCCTCGAACTGCCTCGCGCGCATCGAAGCGGATTCCACGAGTGCAGAAGCCGCCTCGCTTCTCGGATGTTCCGTTGGGTTCTTTTGGTCGTTTGTGTGGCCATCGTTCATGCGGGCGAATTCGACTTCACGGTGGAAATCCGGCCGGGCAAGTACGAGTGCTTCTTCCAATCCGTGACGTCCGAGAAGCACAAGAACCTTGAAGTCGAGTACCAAGTGAGCGATTCGGTTGTGAAAGACTGTTCTTAAGTGATTGAATCAGGTGATTGATGGCGGTGACCTGAACATCAACTTCATGCTCATCCACGGCGCGGACATCCTCGTTCAAGATCACATGAAGACGGATGCCAACCACAAGTGAGCTCCTTTCGAATTCGACATCTCTTCTACGGATTTGTTGCTTGCAGGATCCCGCTGAACGGGAACGGGCGAGTACCAGTTCTGCTTCGACAACACGATGAGCTATCAGGCGAGGAAGGTGGTCTTCTTTGAGGTCAGTTTGGTGCTTCCAACCGTTTGTGCAGTCGTTCGAGTTCAGATCTTCCTTACGGACGCCGAAGGGAACATGGAGGACGTGGATTTGAGTCAATTCGGCAACAACGACGCCGCAGTTCGCGAAGCGACTTGAGGAAATCGGCATCACGCTCATCGAATTCCATACAGCCGCGAATCGGATCAAGAACTCGTTGAATCGCATCGAGTACTACCAGTCGACCCTTCGCTCGTTCGAGCACCGGGACAAGGCGATCATGGCCGCCAATTTGTCTCGTGTTTCGTTTTATTCGGTCCTCACCACTGCCGTCCTCCTCCTGGTCGCCTGTTTGCAAGTGTACACGATCCGCTCGCTGTTCGAAGAGAACTCCAAGCTGGGACGGGTGTTGCGAAAATAAGACGTTTAATCCCGTTGGTTAATTTATTGCTTCCATTTTGCATTCGGAGAATTGTATTTATTTTTTGCATAATTTATTCTCGCATTTCAATCGAAATTCGCCGCAATTTTATTCACTTTTCCGTGCATTTTTCTCTTATGCGATGCGTGTGGTCCGCCCTGTTTTGCACTCCGCATTTGGCTGCTTTCGCCCGCCGCTCCGACGTGCCTTTTCGTTGTCTGCAAGCCCGCATTTGGTTCGGGAGAAAGTGAGGAATAAACGTGTATTTTGATTCGATTCCTTCGTTTGTTTTGTTTTTCGAGCGATCGCATCGTGTTCAGCTGGTCTAACGAATTTTTCCGGCAACAATTCGGGGCCGAAATTAATTTCTTTTGCCTTCAGCGAGCGATGGGGCCGCAATTCCAAGCCGTTCGTCGTCGGTTTGGTGTTGATTTCGTTGATCAACGCCGTCGGCGCCCAACAACCGACCGCTCATCCCGCCACTCAGGCCGCCGAAGAGGTGATCCTTCAGATGGTCGTGGAACCGGGCAAAATCGAGTGTTTCTTCCAACCGATCACGAATCCCAAACACGTGTCCGTCGAATTGGACTTCCAGGTTCGTCGCTTTAATCCTTCCCTTCCTTCATTTTATTGCTCGCGTTCAGGTCACGGAGGGCGGCGAAGATGGACATCAACTTCTTCGGTAAAAAATCCGAACAATGTCCAAATTGCCTACGACCACAAGAAGCGGGACGGGAACCACCGAATCGAAGTGGGCGATCCGGCCAACGGATTCGGCGACTACGGTTTGTGGTTTCTTTTGATTACTCGTTCCTCCTCCGGCAACTGTTCAGCCTTCTGCTTCGACAACTCCTTCAGTGTGACGGCGCGCAAAACGGTCGGTTTCTTCGTTCGTTTGTTCCATTATTATTAGTGCGTTTCCTTCAGGTCTTCTTTGAGATGTTCCTGCTCGATCGGGACGGAAATTTCCTCAACAACTACGACGCGTTCAAAAGGCGGCGATCTGCTGACTCCGATAATCGGCTTCGAGGTTCGTTCATAGCTTTTCTTCGCTTTCTCTTCACCGTGGTGGATTCCAGAAGATCACGACGAAAGTGAAGGGAAGCTTGAACGAAGTGGAGCGCATACAAACCCAACTGCGCGCGGTGGAGGCGCGGGACCGCTCGTTGGTCGAGGCCAACTTTGAGCGCGTGAACTTCTGGTCCGTAATCAACCTTTTGGTCGTCCTGATCGTCTTGCCGTTCAACTGGTCACGATCCGCTCGCTCTTCATCGACGACTCGAAGCTCGGCCGTTTGGTGCGGAAAGGACGGTTGAACGATTGAGCCCGTTGCGGTCTGTCTTTGCCCTCGTTCGTTTTGTTCCACTTAATGCGTGTACTTAAATTCCCCTCTTGTTGTGCGAGTTAGGCGGTCTTCACCCAATCGTTATGTTTGTTGTTTGTTCTAGTCGATTAGCGCCTCTGTTGAGTTCACACGTTCAATAAACGAATCCGCTCTCTATTATCGTTCTTATCTTTGTTCAATTCCTCCTCTTTGTTGTTCAACAACCGTCGGTGTTCCTCTCATGATCACACGCCCACAACATTCCACGGGTCCTCCGAAAGGTCTTCTGATTGTTAACATTCGGCTCTTCCCTCCGCCTTCTTGCCATTAGAGAAACAGACTACTTACTCCGACCAATCATTCTTCTCCCACATCATCAGTTTCTACTTGGACGGGGGTGGTCCGTGCGTCTTGTAGTGTTCAAGAGTTGAAGTTTATTGTGAGTTTCCTAGGCAGCCGTGAATAAATTAAAAGACAAATAGGAGCTTGAAAGGAGATGCGTATGTGATAAACGATTACTGATAAGCTGAATGCTGGTGGATAAGAAGGGCCATGTGTCTGTACAAAGCACTAATCGAATCGTTTCCGTATTTTGCAGTCGTAAGAGGCCGCCCGAACGGTCACCCCAAAAGAACGCTTCAGGTCGGGCAGGTGATCGGAGGGAAGGAACTAAAAACAACGCAGATCACAGTTCAGTGATCAGGACTACGGAACGCACCTCGTATTGATGAATCAAGTTCGCGATGAAAAGAAACAGTTCGGCACGAGCGAGTCCTTCTCCTGCAAACAGCGAGTGTTGATTCGATTACTTCGGTTGAATCGAACTCGCCAAGGCAGGCGCGCTTCCCGATCGAGAAAGGGAATCAACTCGTCCGCCCTCTTCAGCTTGCCGTTTTCATCGAGGAACCGTTCTGGACGGAACATTTCCGGTTGGGGATAAATCTGAAAGGAATGTTCAACAGATAGTGTCTTGGGGCAGTTGCTTTCCGTACCTTGGGATCGCACATCAGGACGCTGACCTGCGGGAACGATCCACGTGTGTTTGGGCAGGTGATAGCCGTTGATCGTCACGTCCCGAGTGGTTCGGTGGAGAAGGATTGATGGGAAGCAGGTTGGCCATACGTTGGCCTTCTTGCACGATCGCACGTGATGTACGGAAGAGAGGGCTTGTCCGCCGTTGTAATGATTCGATTCGTTCCGATCACTCGCTTCAGTTCCTCTTGGGCCTTCCGTTGCACCTCCGGGTGGTGGAGCAGATATGCGAAAGTCCAGCCAATCGTGTTGCTCGTGGTTTCTTCTGCAAGCAATCGACGGTTAGGAGGAGGGGGAAGAAGAACAAACGTCCGGCAACCCACAGGTCGAACAGAAGAACGACGAGTTGGTCCTCGTGGAAGATCTCGGTTTCTCCGCGTTCTTCCCGTCGCTTCATTTCTTGCAGGAAGCCCATGACGAAGTCGGTGGGCGCGGCGTCCTCCAGATCTTTTTCGTTCAGCTCTCGCCGGTGTTCTTCGATGCGCTCGCGGAAGAACTGGAAGAGGAACTGGGCGGACTTCTGGGCGTCTTTCACGCGGTCCTTGAAGTACGGAAGGTGGCGGTAGAGGTTTGGCCATTCGCGAATCAAACGTTGGCTTGGATGGCCGTTCGATTGGACGAACGATTGGGCGCGTTTCTTCAGGTCGTTAAACTCGTCGATCTTGTCGTCCGTGTACCTTCAATTCGACAAGAATGATGAAGAAAATACGAGCGGAAAAGAGTGCTTGCCTGTAGTTGAACATGAGAGCATTGATGATCGAACCGACGGAAATGTCGATCAGTTCGTCCACGCGCACGAATCCGTCCTTCTTGGCCACCTGGGCATCGATGCGGGACATCAATGTTTGAACTTCATCGACGATCTAGAACGATCGGCTTCCTTACAAACGCCCGTTTGTTTGTGCACCCACTCGTTCCTTGGAGCAAGTCGCGACCAAGGCCGAAGTCCCGCAGCAAGCGAAGAGAAAAACCGGCGAAGTTCACGCCAAGGTGGCCCCTTCTGTGAAGATCACCCCCCACACGCCGCCTGAAGGCTCGAAAGAGATGGGTGAAAGAAGGGAAAGGACTGCGAACCTCGGACCACCTCCATGTACTCGTTTTCGTTCGCCCGTCCGGCGTACGCGTCGCCGTCCTTTTGGAAGGTTTCGACCATCGTTTGATAGTCCGCCACACAAACGAGCGGCTGCCTTCCCATCCAGATCGTGTAGAGCGGGCCGTACTTCTGCTTCCACTCCAGCTGGACGGAGTCGCCGGGCGGATTCTTCATCAGGAGGGGCAGATTCCCCAGCAACGGCAGAGGGGCCGGGCCGGGCGGGAGCTAACAAAGCACTTCTTTTGTTAATTTGGGTCGCCTTTTCCAGTAATAGTTGTGGAAAAGAAAGAGGAACACAAGGGTCACCAGCCAAACGATCATGTTTCAATTTGCGGTGGAACACGTTCCTTCCAGAACTGATTGTGAGCGGAAAGAACGAGAAACCAATCGCCCTTAAATACAGAGGGGTCGAACGCGCCCCCTTCATCAGTGGAAAGGAAGCAGCTGGTGCGCGTAGTTTGATTTGATTGTTGTTCGCATGAGGTGCGCGAGGCTACAGCCGTAGTTTGGAGTCGCCCGCCGCTCGCCCGCAATCAGAAGCATTCGGTTCGAATGGCCATTCGGGAAATCTTATCACGAAAACGAGCAACAAGCGAACCGATTCGCAGTGGCCGACGGCAGGAATTCGCTGGAGAAGCAAGAAGGAAGAATCGAAATGCAGTTGGTTCCCGGTTCGTAACGTCGTCGCTTCTCGGAACGTGAGTTTCTTCCGCCTTTTGATGACGCAGATCCGAGCGGAATCCCCCGAATTTTTTCGCGCGTGCTTGCGAACTCGAATCGCCTCGGGCAATGAACGACTCGCTCACGTTCTCGAACGAAACGATCACCCCGCCGGGCGGGCGGGTCGGTCGCGCCCGCGGGCAGGCCGATGGCCTTGTGGGCAATGACGCGGACGGCAGAAACGGCGGGAGGGCGGAGGACGACCGCAACGTCCGTGTGTTCCAATTTGGCGAAGTGCGACGCGCAAACCGCCCCGATTTCCTCCTCCGCTTTTCACTTTCCGCCGTCTTTCATGACCCCCACCCGAGGGCGAACAACAAAAGGGCGCAACGAGCGGGAGCATTTGTGGTTTCTTGATCATCACACCTGTTTTCGCGTGTATTATTCCCGCCACCGCCGCTTCTGTCGGACGCCGCGGCGCCTGCTCGTCTCGTCCCTCACGCCGCCCTCCTACCGCCCCCGATCTGTCTAGGGATCCTCCGCATTCAGGTGCCGGTAGTAAGTGAGCGGGATCGCGTGGGCGGTTGGATGCCCCCGGCTATTCGAGGATGCGTTCGAACACTCCCGCCCTGCTCCTCTTCGCCTGCCTCCTCGGCCTGCTAGCCGTTTGGATTGCACGTGCAGACCACATCCTTTCCTACTCCGAAGACCAAGTGTGGAGCTACCTGAGGAATGTCCAGGAGGCGAACGTTTCCGCCGCCTGTGCGTCGAGTTTGGCGCACGTCATTCCGTACTTGAGTGCCAACTCGACGCTCGCCCTCCAACGGCGCCTCTTCTTCGAGTCCTACGCGGTCGGCGAGGCCCGGCAGTTCATCAGTCGAGATCTCGACCGGTGGTTCTACCGCGCACTGGAGTGTTTGCGAACGGCAGGCGACACCACGTTCTCCGCCTCCGAGTACCCGGCCGCCTACTGCTACGCAATGGACAAAGAGAAGAAGGACCTCGCTTATGCCATCTGCATTCCAACGCCTTGCGAGAATGACAGACCAGTGGTGAGTGTTCCCGCTTCTTTCCCTTGCCTTCTCATTTCTTTTCAGCTGTTGAATGCTTGGCAATCGGTGATCTCTCACGAGACCGCGAAAGCGCGCCGTTGGATTTACGGACTCGCAGTGCACCCGGTCGAGACACACGATCCAATGGTACAACCGACCTCTGCCCATGTTCCACTTCAGCGTCGACTTCATTCTTTCGACCATCCTTGGTCATTGCAACCATCTACGATATCAAAAAAGGGCGGGAAATTCACGTTAGTTTCCTTCATCTAAATACAATTGTTTATTCGTCCACCTCTTCTTCAGTTCCACCCGTGGCCGTCTGCTCGCCGCCTTCTCGTGGACGGGCAATCTGAAGAAGCTGGTCCGGATGCCGAAGGACGTGAATTCGACGATCACGTGCATGTTCGGCCTTCGTTTCTTGTGCATGTGCTGGACGGTCATCGGCCACTCGTTTTACATCTTTCAATCGTTCGTGCTGAACGTGGAGGAGTTCCGAACGGAGCTGATCGACAACTTCTGGAACCAATGGATTACGAACTTCACGCTGAGTGTGGACGTGTTCTTCGTGCTCAGCGGCACTCTGACCGCCTACTCGTGGTTCAAGAAGTGGGACGGCGTGGAGAACGCGCCCGGCTTCACCTCCTTCGCCTACTGGCTTCGATTCTACCGGCATCGGGTGGTCCGATTGTGGCCGGCGTTGATCTACACGCTGTTCACGCTGATCACCCGCCTCTCGTGGACCCACTACCACCCCATGTGGCCGCCCACCGACCCCGCCCAGCAGTGCGAAAAGAACGGGAATTGGCTGAAGAATGTCTTTATGATCAACTCGATCTCCGGCTCCATGTGCATGCCCTTGGACGTGGTACATCACCACGGAGTTCATTTTCTATCTGTTCGCGCCCGTCTTCCTGATCGCCATCCAACGGAAAGCGACCTACGGCTTCAACTTCTCTTTCCTCGTCATTCTGCTCTCCTGTCTTTCGAACACCTACACAATGTACGTGTACGACTTTCCGCCCACTCCGCTTTCCTGGAAGCTGCCGCCGTTGTTCAATCAGGACTTCCTTCTCCACCACTTCGTTCTGTACGTGAAGCCGTGGCATCGAATTGGACCCTACATCGTGGGCATCCTGCTCGGCTACTTTTTGGCTCAATTCGGCGAGTTCTTACTCGTCCGGTTTCTTATTCACCTCTCGTTCTTTAGTGAAAACACCCGCTAAGCCTATCCAATTGCGGCAGAATTCGATCGTCTTTTGGTTGGCCGCTGCGAGCGGAGGCTTCTGGGCGCTCTTCGGCCTGTACCCCGCACTTCAAGGTGAGTTTCCAAAGAGGTCATTCGCGAGTATTCCGCTTGTTTAGGGCTGGGACTGGACGGGCTACCACCTTTTCTACGGCTCCTTCTATCGAGTGGTGTTCGCACTGGCCACCAGTTGGGTGATTTACGCGTGCCACACGGGACAAGCGGGAGTGATCAATTGGTGCTTGAGCATGCGGGTCCTTCTGCCGCTCTCGTCCTTGAGCTACTCGGTGTACTTAATTCACTTCATCCCGATCACGTTCACCTACCTGCTCGAAGACTTCCCGATCGTGTACACAAGCCAGTGGCCGCTCTTCGCCCATTGCGTCGTTCAGATCATCATTTCTTATGCGATGGGTTAGTACGAGCTTTCTTTCATGCCCCAATCGAGCTGCTCTTCAGGCGCACGTACCGCCCTGGTTGCTGAGATTCCCGCCATGAACATCGAACGAGTCTTGCTCACACGGAAGAAATCCCAAGAAGCTTTCAAACCAGTGCCCACCTGACCGATCCCGATGCTCGTTATTTGTTGTGCAACGGTCTTTTGCCTCTAATTAGATGCCATAAACAAATTTGCAATAAATTCACACCATCGGCAGTAGGAACGAACTAACAAACCTGCAAATCGATGATGACGAACTCGAACGGCAACATCGGGCAGACCACAAAGTTGATGAGAATAGAACAAAAACGGTCTGCTTCTTTGTTTTGACTACCGGAAAACCGCTTGTTGTTTGCTTTGATGATGGACGGAGCAAGAAAGAACGAACTTACGGGGGAGTTCGAAGGTGAAAAGATTAATGTCGAAAATCGGTCCACAATTTGTTTGCCGTTCGATCCACGCGCATTTAAACGGAAGAGTTTGCAGTGCAGAACGGAACAATCGCGAGTCGCAACAAAACGCAGAGCCGCCGCACTTTCGGTTCGACCGTTTCCCCCGCCGCTCTCCCGCACGCTCCTCACGTCCGAGGCCCCGCCCCGTCCGATCAACGGAAAACGGAAGGCGGCGGCGAGAAGTGCGGGAATCAAAACGGAGGAGCTGCGAGTCGCGGTGGTCGGGAGCTGGCGAGGAAAATCCGATTCGAGCGATCGCAATTCGCACCTTCGAGTTCTTCGAGACGCCTGACGAACGGTTTACTCATCGCTTACGCGTTCTTCGCACGACTCTTCTTTTCTTTTTGAGCTCATGGAAAGCGAGCAAGCAATCCCGTGTTCTTACTGGTTCTTTTGAGATTATCGTTCGTTCCTTGTTGTTCCGCTGCTTATTCATGTTCTTCTGTTGTCTGTAAGGAGAGAACTTCAGCGATCACGTAAGCGCGTGCTAAACCGAACCCATTGACCTCAACGTAGACGAAACGGAAAAGGGCAAATTTCCGTAGAAATCATCCCGTTCACTCCCCCACTGCCATTTCCGCTGCTTCTCATGAGCCGAAATGACACACCATTTCCCTCGTGATTGCCGTCTGGAGATCTTTCGGATCAATTAGAGGCGTTCGCCTTCTTTTCTGCCATCACTCACTAATCTTGAACGAATTGTGCATGTGTTCCGTTCTTCCCCGTGCCCTTTTGCGTTGACGTCAAATGGACGAGACCGTAAAACTTGATTGCGGGGGTTTTTTGGACCGTTGGTTTTGAGGATTCGGACGGCCGTTCGGGATCGGGAGTCGCTGCAGATGGGAGCGGCCCGTTCATTTACGGTCGGCTTGCGTGTTCCGCTCATGCTCCAACACTCACCAAATCAAATAGAACGACAAGCCCGTGCGGAACGCCCGTTTCTTAGCGATCGTCCTTTGAACACAAACACCGTCCACTTTTACTTTAGCCGGCCACTGGGAAGCGTGTTCAAACGAACGGAAGCATCATGAATTCAACTTTGAACTCGATGCTGCAAGCCGCGACCTCCACTCCGTTCGTCACGTCGACCATCGGCCATCATCCGTGGGATCATGACATGGACGAGATCTGCTCGCCGTACGGGCCGAATGTTACCAGTTCGTTTGACTGTCGTCTTTCATTGCCAGTTCGTCTTGCTTAAGATGCCTGTACGTACGTGCTCGAGTACAACGACGCCTGCGAGGGGGGCGGCTACTTGACGTGGACGGCGTGGGTCGTCTGCGAGGCCTCGCCGACCATTCGCATCGTTCTGATCGCACTCGCCGTCTTCTACATGCTCTACCTGCTTCTCTTCTTGGGCAGTGCGACCGACGACTGCTTGTGCACGAGCATTTCGGCCATCGTTGATCAACTGAAAATCTCGCAGAACGTGGCCGTTCGTTCACTTTCTTTCCTTTTGGGTACCGAGCTTGTTTTGCTTTAGGGCGTCACGTTCATGGCTTTCGGCAACGGAGCGGCGGACATCTTTGGGAATGCTCGTCGAGGTGGTGGCCACGGACTCGCCGAAAGCCGATTTGGCGATCGGTCAGCTGTTGGGTGAGTGGAGGGCTTCCTTTCGAGTTGGTGTTTGATTGAATTGCCCTCAATGATCACTTGAATCCTGCCGGCGGTCTGATCGGTCAAAGTGGCGTCCGGCTGGTCGCAAAAAGGCGCGTCATGCGACGGCGGGTGGCTGAGGGTGGGAGATTTGCATTCGATTAGGGCTGCCCGGAAGGGGATCGGCGGGTTCGAAAGGTTTCTGTTGATGGTGAAGTGATCAACAGACTCGAGCAGCTGGAGGGCACAAATTCCGTGACCAATGTACGCGAAATGTGGTCGTCCGGTGATCTTAATTGGACGCCGTTCGGATTCGCCGCACGCGAGACCTCCGCAGCTTCGTGTTTGCGCAGTTCAAAAGCGGGGGCTTGCGGAAATGTTGAGTCTTAAAGACGACGAACAAACACGCGTCCAAACGAACTCACGCTTCGAATTCCGCGTGTCCGAACGGCCGGCCTCAAAAAGAAGCGAGTGGGCGGGCGGCCGATCACGAACTTGTGCTCAAAAGTGTTTGCGGAAGAGAGATCGCGATCATCCCGATTTTGCTGCTTCTAATTCGAATGCGAGTGTTTCCCAATGAAGAACAAAAAGAAGAATTTCGGAAGTGTTGCAATTCCCGGGCGGATTCCCAAGGCTTAAATTTCCATCGCGCAACTCTTTCACGTTTCCTTTGCGTGTGTCTTTGGGCATGCTCGAGGAGACGCCTCATCGGTTTGTTTATTTGTTTGTTTGCGCGGGGATTTCCGTTTGATTCGAACAAACCGCCGCCCGATTGTCTTTCGGCTGCGAACGGGGAGACGGAAGAGAACGCGCGAGGTGCCCGTTTGCATCAATCAAATGAATGTGCTCATGAGCGTGTTCTTGTGAAATGATTCAGTCGATTTTGAAAGATCGCCAACTACCACTTGGATTTAGTTTCGAACACTATTCGGCCGTGTGTTTTGAACGAGGCCGGAAGATCGCAAAATCCAGCACTTTTCAGCCGAAACAGGCGAACAAACATCCGTGATCAATCGTTCCATCGGGTGTTCGGCTGATTCCACCGAGAGTTCAAACGTGGAGGATTGACGCGCGGAGAGGACGCGAAGGTTTTCGCCTGCCGCCCATGTGTTTGCTGATGGAACGTTGGAGGGAAGGGAGTGAATGGAAATCGAATTCCTTTTCATCCTCCGCAATCGAAATCAACGCCCCCCGGTGTCCATTTAAAAACGAGAGGCGTGTGATCGTCGCGCACTTCGTTTGACGTTCTTTCCGCCTGTTTGCTCTCGAACGCAAACAACTGAGGAAAGACGCCCTTGCGTTCCCGCCCGAGTCAAACAGTTCAATGCACTCGAATCCGCGAACGAAATCCTTGGTCGGACTTACGGTCAAGCGGGGGATTTGCTGCCGGGGATGAACAGAAGTTGGAATTCATAAGTTGGTCGGGGTTTGTATTTTCCAAACGACACGTTCAAAGTGGTCGGACCAAACGAAAGGAAGCTAATAGACAGAACGATGAAGCATTGATTAATGAAGGAGATGTTTAGGCGGCGGCATGTTTGTTACGACGGTTGTCATCGCAGCCATCGTGTTCCACAAGCCCTTCAAAGTGATGAGACGACCCATCATCCGGGATTTCGTATTTTTCCTGGTCGCTTTGATCATGCTGCTGCTCATCCTCCTGTACGACGACAAAATGTACTACTGGCAGCCGTTGGTCCTGCTCGGCCTCTACGTGATCTACGCGATGACGGTCGTGTTCGGGAGCTCCATTCGAATGGGCAAATTCCTCTGCTTCCAATGGGAGACCAAGTGGATCCAAAAGCAGCGACAAAAACAACGCCAAATCCAGGACCATTCGACTGGAAAGCCGAAGATGATCTTCACTGGTGAGCAATGGCAGCCTTGGCAATGTAATTGAATGCTTGGAATTAGAACTGGCAATTTCGACCACTCCATCCGACGGCAATCCCGACTGACGTTGACCACGGCCTCTCCGATCGGCGGCCTCTCGCCCATGAACGGCGGGATCCAAGGTCTCGCCCGCACTGCTCACAATCGACTGCATTGCAAATGTGAGTGCATTCCACGGCATTTCTGCCGTTGATTTCGATTGTTCAGACGCCACGACTGCGTTCATCTCCCGCCCAGCAGTCGGCAAGAAGGCGGAGCACGATTGTGCCCATCGGCTCCGAAGATCCCACGAGTCCCGTCAAGCATTACCGAGATCACGGAAAGTTCTTTGCGGACGAACGAGACACGGACACCGATGTTAGCTGAAGGAAGTCGAGCTTGCAGTCATTTGTGTTTGCAGGAGACCGATTCTCAAGGACGGAACAGCCCAGGAGGTTTCTTTCCTCACCGAGAGCATCAGTCCCTCTTCCACGGCATCTTCGAGTCCAATCGGAGGTTTGCAATGATTGGACTGCTACTCCTGATCATTTACTCCGTTAAATTCAGATCAAGAGAAAGCGCCGTTGAAGGGACGTCTTCTTCGTTACTTCCAACGAGCACACGCCTGGGAGTTCTACGGACTGGGCGAGGCGCCGTGGTACAGCGCGGCTGCTCTTCTTCTTCCGCGTGCCCATCACTCTTCTTTTGCGGGCAACGAGCCCGAATCCGATGGTGCCATGGAACAAGTGGCTCACCGTCGTTCATTGCTTCACTGCTCCGCTCATCTCGATTTTCGCTTTCGGATGTAACAAATGCGGTCTTTTTTCTGTTCACAATCCAATGATTTCAGTGGGAAGGATTACATTGGTGGACGGAGGCCCTGGATTGTGGGCCTACTCGTTGGTAGTCTCCGCCTCTTCGTCGCCCTCCCGTTGGCCATCTTCACGAAGCGGACGGAAGAACCTAAGTATTTGAAGGTACTTTTGAACGCTTACCAAACATTAGTTAACTGTCGGTCCACCTTTCAGTACATTCTGCCTTACGTCGGCTTCCTGGTCGCCGTCTCGTGGGTGTACGCGCTGGCAGCGGAGATCGTGAACGTCGTCATGATGTTCGGCGTTGTTTCTCGCGTCTCGCACGTGATCCTCGGCCTGACCCTGTTGGCGTGGAGCAACTGCATCGGGGATCTGATCGCCGACCTCGCCGTCGCCAAACAGGGCTTCCCGCGGATGGCCATCAGTGCAGCCGTCGGAGGGCCTCTTTTGAGTGAGTTCGCGATGGAAGGGCAAAGACAGTCTCTTTATTTGTTCAGATCTTTTGATTGGCTTCGGTCTGTCGTTCTTGGTCGCGATTCTTCAAGGCAAAACAATTGTCGTAAGTCCTTCGTAATGCAATCTTCGGCCTCTAACGAGTTGCTTTCAGATTCCTCGCGGCGAATTCAACAAAATCGTGATGATCTTCTTTTTGTGCCTCTCGCTGATCTCATCGCTCGCCATCCTGACGGTGCAACGCTTCCAAGCGACGCGGTTTTATGCTTACTTTTTGTTGGGCTTGTACGCGATCTTCATTGTCACCGCTTTAGTGATTGAAACGGGTCTCATCAATGTTTAACGGTCTTCTTTCCTCCCCTGTATTCACCTTTGTGTTCCTAGTCGTTTCTTTTAATAAAAGAGCGTAGAATGAAGGGAATTGACTACGAAATGTTTATTTCACAACGCTGGAGCCCGTCGCGGAGCTCGTAAAAGACAATAAATAGCGGGGTTTCTACGCACTACGGGGCCATTCGGCGGGCGGGAGTATTGCACTTGTGGCGGGGGGAGGAGGCGGTCGCTCGCTTAGGCGCTGATCGAGACCACTTGGCAGATGATCTCCGACGACTTGGCCACGCAGAAGCCGTCGCCGTGGACGGCCAGACGGTGCGGCTTCTCCTCGCTGGCTGGAGCGCACGAAACGAAGAACTTGGCGTCGAACTTCTTGTAGAGGGCGCTCTGGATGGCGAACGCGGAGGCGGTCGGGTCGGTTCCCATGGCCTGAAAGTGAGAAGGTGAGTGTTGAGTAGTGGGCATTTCGTGGATGACTCACCGGAACGATCAGGCTCTTCCATCCCTCTTGCGGGCAGGCCAACTCCTCGGTCTTCAAGTGGGGGAGGACAGCCTAAAAAGGAAGATTAACAGAAGCACAAGAAAGAGGAAAAAATCTCCAATCGATCCAAACACTCGCCTCACGCTTCTTGCGACCTAAAATCATTATATTTATTAGAATAAAACCGATGGAGACGATTCACCACACGCGCACGGGGCCGGAGGAGGACACTATAACAAAGGATATTAGAAGCTCTTCAACGGTTCAAACCTACGGCGGGGGGGGGGGAGGGGCGCAACACTCTGAAGGAAGAAGAGAGATTAGTGAACGGTTGGAAGCCAAAAAAACCAACGGGTGCCGGAGGCGGGGGCGGAGGCGGGACCTGGGAAACCACACCCATCAACTTGGACGAACATCGCGGCGAAGGCGGCGACCAGGACGAAGGCGGAGACGAGCTTGGAGTTCATTGTCGACGAGCGAACGGTGGCTGGAGGAGGAGGAGAGGAGCTGGAGGAGTGAGTGACCACTGGATGATGCCATTCCGATCCTCAGCGCCGCCTTAAATACTCGCGAGCCGGCGGGCAGATGGGTGCGGGAGGGCCTTAGCTCATCAACTAGTTCTCATCGGCACATCCAATTTGCAAACAAGCCTTCAGGATTTGAGTGAGCGCACTCCACCGAGTGTCGCTAATTGCGGGGAGCTCACGGACGAGCCGCTAACCGAAATTACGCATAAAAACGAGCAACCGTGGGCGGCATCTTCGCCGCGATTCGCCGTAAGCCAATTTTCCCGATCGGGCGGGAGTTGCGGAACGCCGCTCGCTCCGTCCGCCCACCCGAAAGAGGCGCGTGCGGCGAGCGGGAAAAAAGCGAAATCCCCGCGTTCCACTCCTCAATCCACACGTTGCCGTCTTTTTTACAGAAGCAGTGGGAGGGACGGTAGAGGCGAACAACCAGAATGCCGAGCTGCTTCTTCGTTCGTTCTCGGTGGGTGGTCGGTGAGTTCACGCAGCCCTCGCTCGTTAATGCACGCCTCTGCCCGCTCACGCCTCAACGGCAACGCAAAGCACAGTAATGGAGGCTACTTTCGTGGGTAATTGCTCCCCAAATCACGGAAGCGGACGGACTGATTGGGGCGCAAAACGTTTGTCGTTAACACGCTGATTGCCTTTCCTTGTCCATTGCGGCCGGCACTCGTTGCTGTCGGCATCGTGGATGAGTCTGCTTCCCGTTTAAGACGGCAGGACAAACAGTTGATTTCCAACTCTTCGAACCCCACAATCGAACTCTGCTTGTTTATTTTACGATCGTTTTACCACAAGTAAGATGGCCAGAGAAACAAATCCAGCGATCGTCCCATCCGCTTTGTCGTTGTTTCGCTAAACAGAGCGGGATGATTATTCGTCTTCTAATCAGCTGCAAGGACTCACCAATCAATCAGCAGAACACCTTGAGGATTGCAAATGCACTCCTTGACAGCAAGGAGATCATCGAACAGAAGTGCCTAAAAAGGGGGAAGTCAATTGGGCTCCAACCGTTTGCCCCGAGGAACTCACTTGCTCTTGGGCGCTTTGGCGGACCGCAGTCGATCGGTTGGTCCTTGCCGGACCGTGCTGTGTAGTGTCCATCGTTCAGTACGGAGAGCCGCCTTTCGAAGGCGTCGGCTTGCCGCTGTATCGTGGTCTTTCGTAGTGACGAGAGGAGGAAACAGCGGGCATGTGGTCTGCTCCTGTGTGGTCTCACACGCACGATCTTCAGTCGCCTGCAAAGATGATGTGGATGGTGAATAAAAAAGGATGACTGGCACATACCTTTCCTCCTCGCGCTCGGCCCTCGGGTTTGTAAGCGGTGAAAGTGGGCCTTCCGTGGATGACTGAAATAAGAACAGAGAGGTCATTCACGCGGAGGACATCGCTCCAAAACTCGCAAGAAGATCATCGCGTTTCTTTCTGCAGCGGGCGGCGGGTGAGAGCGGCCAACCGCTGCAGCCAACTGCTCGGCACCCCAAATGAGCGGCCCGCCGACCACCCTTGCTTGCAAAGTCTTCCGGTTGTTGTTCTTTTTTCGCCGACGGTCCAGAAGGTTCTGCGGGTGACTGAAACGCTTCTCCTTTCAGCTTGCAGACCTTTTTTCTGCTGAGGAATCAAGAATTCGTGGCGTCTCGAGCGTGACCGCATTGATTTCTATTCGGTTGGCCGCCATTTCATCTTGACTTCATTGTTACGAGCCGTTTGCACGATTTCCACCAAGTTTTTTACATCCGACAAACGAGAAAACCAACACAGCGATCGGCCGCGCGGAGGTGTTCCCGCTCGACTAGAGAAGAAGCGCGTGGTCGGGATCGCCGGCTTTGCACTTGCGTAACTCGCCGTACAGCTCTTTCACGACGAAGTCGGGAGCCCGTTGGATTAGGGCATTGATCTTCTCGCAGGCCTGCAATGGACAAAGGTTCGAGTGTTCGAATCTCGGAGATGAGCGATGCCTCGCGGAATGCTGAGGTTGTCGTCCGCCCACACGGCCATCAGCTGGGCGTCGAGGTCCTTGGCCGTGGCGGACAGCTTGGCGATCCGCTCGCCGTGCACCTCGAGGAAAACCTTCTTCCACTCGGCCTTCTCTTGCTGGTGCTTCTCGTAGGCCTCCTATCGAACAGGTGGAGAAGGAAGGAGGGAAGAGTGGACTCACCTGAATGGTCTCGTTCTGGGCCTTCACCCAGTCGGCGACCCCGTTCTTGATCGCTTTGCGGGTGGCTTTCGGGGAGAAGAGAATGGAGTGCAGTTCGGTCTTCTGCGTGTCGTTGAGGAGGTCCGTGACCCCGGTAGTTGGTGGGTGAATCCACGGCAAAAACATAAGCCAGGGAATCAGGCAGGCAATCAGAATCACACTGGTCCCTCTCGTCAGCATCTTGCGAACCTTGGACAATTGACTCCCGACTTGGTGTGTTCCCGACGGACAACGAAAGGGACTAGCGGAAGTGATCGAGCGGATTACGCGCGCGATTCCTTCGATTGTCGTTCGAGAACAATCGCCTATTGATTACCTCGCACGCTTCGAGGGACGATTTCATCACCAATTATAAGGACCCAAGAAAGAAGCATGATGTGATCATGGCTATTCGCAGTCACACGAAATTTAGGGTAAGTTTCCCATTGAAAATGCTTACACACTATCCTCCGTTGCGTTTGGAGCCACCTTAGCTGTCGTCTCTGTTCCACGTGATTCCCCCCGCACAAAAACGATCCTAGCAAGAGCAGAACGATCGATCACCCCGAGTGTAAAGAAAGACGACGTTCCCGGAATGCCAAAAGCAAACCGGTTTGTCTCGGCCCGATTGCTGGAAGAGGAGTGATTACTTTCCGACTGCACTCTTGGCAAGGGAAGACGCTTGAATCGTTCCTTTCAATCATTCCAGTGATCACTCGTTTTGGGTTGAATTGGCCATTTATTTCGGTTACAATAAAGCTGGCAGTGGACAACACAATTTGAGACGTTTGTGATTGGGGGGTGTTCAATAGCCCGAGCTTTGTTGAGGGGCGGCGGCCGGGGCGGCTTGCTCCACCGGGGCGGGCTGAAAGCGAGTGAAGTGAACGGGAGGTCGAGCCGTGGGCAACTCACGGCTTGCTCGGCGGGAGCGGGCGCAGCGGCGGCGGCCTCCTGCGGGGCGCTGTACGATCCTCCGGACGGGGCAGCGGCGGCCGGGGCGGCGGCGGGGGGGCGGCTTCCTGGGCGGGAGCAGCGGCCGGCTGCAAACGATCGATTATAAACAGAAAAAAGAGGAGGATTGCTTACGGCAGGGGCAGACTCGGCAGCGGGGGGGCGGGAGCGGACTCGGCGGCCAGGCGCGGGGGCGGGCTGAAAGCGTCGATTAACCCTTGAACTCCGAATTTTGATCACTCACGGCGGCGGGCGCGCTCTCGGCGGCGGGAGCGGCAGCGGGGGCCTAAAGAAAGCAAGCGATCACGTTTGGGCTCGAAGTAAGGAGTTTGGGGTTGGTCCAGAGACTGTCCACCCGTCTTTTATCATTTACAGTCGGCTCGTCACCGTAGCTGCAAACAGAAGAGTCATCGTCACTGCCAAATAAGCAAGAGTGTACCTGTTGTTGCGCTTCTTGCGGTAGCCACTCGACTGCTGGGCCGGAGCAGGGGCCTTCGGCGGCGGGCGCGGGTTGTTCAACCGGGGCGGGCTGCAAACGACTCGATTGAATCCACGATACAATCACCAAGGAAGAACTCACGGCTTGCTCGGCGGGCGCCGGGGCGGGCTAAAACACAGGAAGCGATAAAACGTGTGTCAAGGACGAGGATCAACGAACGGCGGCCTCCTGGGCGGGAGCAGAGCGGCGGGCGCGGCGGCCTCATCGCCGTACGAGTTGGATCCGCGCTTCTTGCGGTAACCCAGACGACTGTTGCGCCAGGCGCCGGGGCCTCAGCGGCGGGAGCGGGTTGCTCGACCGGCTGGAAAAAGAGTGGATTAGACGAGTAGAAAAAATCCAGTGCTTACGGCAGGGGCTTGCTCGGCCGGGAGCGGGGGCGGGCTAAAACGGAAGAGGAGAAGTCAAGAAGGTCTTCCGGAAAGAACGAACGGCGGCTTCCTGGGCGGGAGCGGCAGCGGGCGCCGCGGCCTCGTCTCCGTAGGAGTTGGATCCGCGCTTCACGACTGAAAACAGAGCGAGTGAATAGAAGGTACGTGAAGAAGGGAATATGAATCAAGAAAGAGGGAAGCCGTGTCCACTTACTGGCTTTCGAGCAAACGCCCACCGACCAGGAGGGCCAAAAGAGCCGCGCCGAGGACCTTCATGGCTGCCGAGTGATGGAAAGGAGGAAAGTGGAGGAGAACACCGATGTGTGATGCCCTGGACGGTCGCCGGCGGCCTTAAATACGCGCCCCAATGAAGGGCGCCTCGTGAACCGTTGAACCTGCCCCCTTTGCCCCCGGTGGGCGGAGTTGCTTGGATCTGCCGTGCAGTGTGATTCCCCTCCTCCTGGGCGGCTGCCGCCTGCTGCTCGCTCGCTCGAGGAGGGTACCTCCCCCTTCGCCCTTTTTGTCCTCCCCGCTCGCCTTGTTCGCTCGGCCGCGTACTCAAACCACCGCCTCGCCGTTCGCCTTTCTCGGCGCTCGCTTCGAACCGCCGCCTCCGTCGCGCACCGGCGGGTCGTCCTCGCTGTCGGAGGTCGAAAAGACGTTAAACTCGCCCCGTTTTACAAACGCGCGAACACTCCAGACGGGCGAGAATGCGCACGCCCGGCAGCGACGGCGCAGACGTCAACATGATTCGGTTCAAAACAAGCCGTAAGTCCAAACGGAGTTTAAACTGCCTAACAAACCGTCCGTCCGTCTTTTCCTTCTTCTTCTTCTTAGTGGAGGCATTCCGACTACTCCGCAAAGACGAGGAGTTTATTTTAAACTGGTTAGTCGGAAAAGAAAGCATATGATCGCAATGGAAAAGAAATGGGCAGTGTGGAAGTGATTAGCAAATATGAATGGAGTAAAGTGAAATGAACAACGGTAGATCTTTCTTAGGCCTCTGGCCGACTCAATGGTTTCGTTTGTTCGTTCAATGCGGGCACTTCTTCGATCAGGTGCGCGTTCGGGCGGCGAATCCTTTGCGTTTCCTTGGGCGGAATGAACGGCAGGTAGTGAATGGTGGGTATGCGGTCCAAGAATCTAAACAAACCGACTGCCACATGAAATATTGCCGGCAATTACCGATGGAAGGCGGGCGGAAACGCGTAGCCGTCGGATTCCAGCGAAATTTCTTCAGCGTGCACTTCCGCCTGTTTGCCAAGACTGCTTCTTCTTTCGCTGAAGTAAATTCACTTTCATTTTACCCTTTAGTCTTTCACTCACGTTTCGGTGTGGTGTTGTCCGAGAATGAAGGCGATCAAGCCGCCCACGAACATTCGAGTGGTGAGCAGAATGTTCAGCATTTGATTCAAAGTTGGCATGCTCGTTGAGATCGGAGTCTGCTCCGCGTACGTGGGGACCACAATGCCGAGGATGATTGCAAGCCCGAGCACGCTCAAATTTCCTCGAAGATTTCAAATCGACCGACTGGAAGCGAATCACAAGCGTTGTTGCGAACCACCAACCCACCTTCAAGTTGGAAAGCGAAACGCCCGCAACCAGGCACACGCTCATTCTGAAAGCAGGCAATTGAATCCGTTCCAACTGCAAGAGATCACCCAAAAACGCCGCCGACCATCGGCTCGGGCATCACGGCTGCGAGTGCAGCAAACTTAGTGAAGACGCCGAGGACGATCAGGATCCCCGCCAGCCGCTTGCATGATCCTCCGAGAAGCCAGCCGGGTGATCGAAACGACGGCCACGTTCTCCGAATAAGGCCGTGATTCCGACCGCCGCAGCCCATCAAACCGGACAGAAGACAGCCAAGCCCTGAATGGCGATCAAATGAAATGATTGAACGTTGGTGGCGAGGAACCTTGAATCAAAGTGGCCCGATTGATGGAATGCGGAGGAGGGGGTCGTTCTTCGGCAACGCTGGCGAGCGTCTTGTACGCGCCGAGTGATTCGATCGAGCAGGCAAGGCAGGAAGAGAGAAGGCCGAGGAACAACCCAACGCTCACACTTCCGACTCCGAATTGACCTGAAGGACAAGGGCGGTGGAAAGAAATAACGGCGGGTAAACAGACCGACGTAAGGGATTTGAATCCAGGGCGTCTTCTTCAGCACGCTCAACGCTTCCGGCCGGTCGACTCGCGCAGCGTTTCCCGCTGGCAACACGTCGGCTGCGGTCAAAACGAACGCCAACAGCCAAGTGATGATGATTGCAATCAAATACTGAAACAAATGGATTGAAAATTGCGGAAAGTGGAACTTACGGGGGGAACGTTCCGAACAGCCGGAAACGCTTCAACTTCAGTCCGCCGTCCGTGTACGCGGGCAGTGGAACGTTCAACTGAGGAACGAACATGATGAAAAGCAGGAGCAGCCCGAACTGGACCAACGACAACCAGTGGAGAGCCGCCTTTCTCCGAGCACAATCGGGCAGTTGCCGATGCAAAGCAGGAAGAAGAAGTGAGCAGATCGTTGAGAGGGCCGACTCTTCTCGCAACGATTCCGATGAGTCCCGTTGCTCCGAATAGCAGCTGGACAAATCCGGCGAGAGCAATCGATGAGATCACCATCCTCAAGCGGCCCACGTATTCCTCTTCGGGCACCATGTCCGCACTCGTCCACCGGCATTTCATCTCCGGCTGACGGGCGAACGCGTAAAGGGGAGGGATGAAAGCGAAGGCCGGCCCGTTGAGGATGGCCAGGCGAAGGCCGACGGTCGTTTGCAGGAGTGTCATGAGTCCGCTGATCACCAGAGTGGAACTGATCAGTTGTGCTCGCAGTTCAATGGTCGCTTGTCCGGCACACGCAAGATCGGCAACCTGACCAAAAGAGAGGGATCACTAGCGAGAATCCAAACGCACCAAATGTGGGATCACGAGGATGCCCGCAATGCAGACCATTGTGTGCTGTAAGCGATAAAAAAACGAGTAGAAAAAGGAAGGACTCACTTGAAAGCCCATAAGGAAAGAAGTGGACCAGACGAGCGGAGTGTTCGTTCGACATTCCAGCTTCTCCGCTCTTCCTTCCACCAATCGACTTTCTTTTTCCGGGGTGTCCATCTAAAACAAGAAGAATTAAACCTGCTCGCCAACGGTTTTCACTTACTTTTTCACCCAATTATGAGCGTTATCCTTCCGTTCTCCGTTCCACAACCCGCGAACTTCCGCCTTCTGCTAATAAGAGCGGAAAACGGAAGGAGAAAAAGAGGAGACGGAAAGCGAAGTGCTATTGTTGGTTGACTCCCGCCCTGCACTTGAAATTTGATTATTGCGATAAGAGCCGCCGGTGGAAAAAACGTGCGTTTGTGTACGTAAAGAAGAAAGAAAAGTCAACAGGTGCTCGCTCGCCTCGCACGAGTGAATGGGCGGCGAGCGTCTTGACCGTTTCGCTCGTTCAATTGTTTTCGATTCGCCTCACGAAAGGCCGACGGGCGTGAAGTTTGAATGGCCGCCGAGCGGGAAACGAAGCGGCCGATTAATCTTCGCTCTCGCCGTCTTTTCTCGGGTTGGGGTTTCCGATCGATCTGCGGGAACAGCGGCGAGTGGTTCAAATTCATCACGGTTTGAACGGGTTGGACGTCCGTTTGTTGTTAAAGGGAAGAGAGGATTCCTGTAAAGAAAAGTTAGCGAACGAAACGCGTGCAGGACGTTGTAGCCAAACAGTGGCACGATCGCGTAGTTGATGACAAAGAAACGAGTTGAAAGGATAGCATCAAAATCGTGGCCGAAGATTACGTGAAGGTGAGCAGAAGGCGGGGCTGCAGTAAACCCGTGACCGGGCTGTGCAGCAGGCTGTGGTTGAAACTCATCCATAAGGTTGTTGGGAAAAAAGGAAGGGAGAATGGACGGACGAAAAGGAAACATGGAAAAGCAAGTTCGAGTGGATATTCGGAAGTTTATTTGCCGGTTTGATCAGTTGAATAGTGGAAGCGGCGGGACGCGAGGCGGGCGATCGACTTTGCCGCGCGCGAGAAGGTGGCCGCCTTGACGAGGCCGTTGCGCAGCGGGTGGCCCTTCTGCCTGCAACGAACAAACGGGTGAGTGGAAGGAAGAAGAGGAACGTGCCGGGCGGCGACCAGCGTCTCGGCCTGGTTAAGCCTGGTCGGACACCTCCATGAGCTCCAGATGGCGATCTGCTAGTAGTGTTCACCTGCAAAAAGGGAGAATGATGAACGCGGCCTTCCATTTCGCACTCACCCGCTGGCAGAGGGCGTTGAAGAGGTTGACCGCGCGCCGACTTGAGGTCGTGCCGCTGGTGATCTGGAGGAGCCGTGCACTTCTCCTCGGGCGTCGAGTCGCCCAGACGTAAAAAGAAGATTCCGTTGTTGCGGAGGTACGTGATCGCGCGCACGTCGGCGAAGCATATCGTCTCGTAGGTGTTTGAAGAGCTTCTGGACGGGCTCCTTCGGCTTCATGGACGTGATGGCGGACGGGATTGCGCTGGAGGGTGCCGGCCGAAGGAGGTACTGGTTCGAGTGTCTGGAAGGCTGTGAGCAAGAGGGTGGACATTCGGTGGGAGTTCGGCGTACCGGTGCTCTCCGTCCGTTGGATCTGCCGCTTCGCGAACTGAACGAACAAAAGGACATTGAATGAGAAGCGGAGAAGGGGGGCTGACCGTGAGGAAGCCCTTGAAGAGGAAGGCCGTGATCGTGAGATCGTTCCCTCGTCCACCTGGGTGAGGACACCGCCGCCCATTTGAGGATGCGGAAGTCGGCGCTCGCCACGAAGAGGCAGTTGGATTTCACCAGACCGGGCTGCAATCAAGGCGGAGTAAGTGGAAGGAAGGAAAAATTGAATCCTCACCGGGAACTGGTCGATCTGGTTGATCGTGGTGAGGCGTGTGCGCGTAGGAGTCCATTTCGCCCCGCGTTTCGTTTGCCTCGCCCAGGACGGTGCCGACGGCGACCTGCGCTTGCTCCAGCGACTGGGCGGTCCGGGATTCTCCTCCGCAGTGTCCTTCAGAAGCCTTTCGAGGATAAGCTTGACGGAGGGGAGGCGTTGGACCTGCAAGGAACAAAGGATTTGAGCGACTGAAGATTTGACGGGTTGTTCACTCACCGGACGAATGAGGAGGTCCTCCAGCCGGTACTTCTTGGCGTCGGACTTCGCTTCGAGCTCCTGAAAACGGCGATGAGTGGGTGAATCAAAAATTGAAGGGCCCACTTGATCAGCTCGCTGAGGCGCGGATCGTTGGCGACGAGGCTCTTGAGGATGTCCTTGTTCTCGTCGTACTGAAAGCGAAAGGGTGAATGTGAGCGATAAGCGAAAGGAACTTGCCTTCTGACATGTACGGGATGTACACGCGGCGGAAGTCGTCGAGAGCCGTCGACCAAACCTGCCCGATGAGCGCCTTTTCCGTCCAGTTGCGGTCGAGCACCTCCAGCGACGAAGAGGATGCTCTCGTGGACGACCTCCCGCAGGTCTTCAAAGCGGTGCTCGCCGAAGATCTTGTCGAGTACTTGGTCGAGGGGATCAGTTGCGACTCGTAGCAGCGGCTCCTTGAAGTTCTTAAACGAGAAAAAGTGGATTGGAGGAGCGGAGACAGGGAAACGGACCTTGATGATCGTGTCGAGAACCACCAGGTAGTTCGCCTCCGTTTCGAGCAGCTCGCGGAAGACATATCCCGCTTGGACTTGTTCGAGCCCGTCCGTGCCTGTCGCGATCGAGCTGGTTGCCCGTGCTGCCCGCCCCGTCCAGCGCGATCTCGCCGGCTGAACACGCGTGGAGCAGGAAGGATGACGTGAAGGGCGAAAGGGGAAACTTGCCCGTGGGATTAGTGGGCGCGAAGCTGATGGCCATCGTGTGCGGTCGAAAGAGGGAGCGGCGAGCGAGAGGCGAGAAGGCATCCGACCGGAAGATTGAGTGTCGAGAGGACACAAGTGATGGAATTCGGTCGCATTTCGTTCTCTTGCTCGAGTTTCGACATTTCTCTCATGCAAATGTTCGTTCGTTGCCAACAACAAGATATTGAATAGGCGGGGGTTGCTCCAATCGAAAATGGCGCAATGAGGTTCGCGAGTTCGGCTCGAAACTAAATGAAGAGCAAACACGACTGGGACAATCGACGCTAAAAGAAGAAACTGCCAATAAGGCGACCAAAATCCTTCGAACTTGTCCGGGCGATGATAATTGGTGGTTTTCTCGGCTGTCCCTTTTCGTCTTCTCGATTGGATTCATTGGGCGTCAATCTACTTTAACGAGTTCGGCGTTCGCGGATCAAGAAACGACGGGCAACAGAAAGAACGGGTGGAAAGTCGTTACTCCGTGCCTTTCTTGATTGGATCGTCGAAACGGCCAACTATCAATCTGATGGTCATCTGTTGGTGTGTTCTCGTTTGGTTAACTTGTTGAGGTCTCGTCTTAGGACGGTCGTTATGATTGCTTTGCAGAACGCAGTGACGACTCACGGAAAGGTAGAGGCTTTATGAAAGATTCTATTCATCACCTTGCTTGTGCGGATCCGAATGTTTGAGTTTAAACATTTCCAAAGCCTTCGGATGGACCGTCGGCCGTCGTTGAGGGTGGCTTGTTCTGTTGCTCTTGTGGCTGCAACACTAAGAGCCATTCGTTTTCTCTTCACCCGACTACACGATCCGGAACGGCTCTGAGCATTCCATCAAGGCGCCTTTCTTGGCATTGGTAATTCCGATCGACCTTTCGAAGTGGGCGGCAAATGCGTGAAATTCATTTAGTGTTAACAGTTGCCGGGTCCACTGTTCAGGCTGATAAGCGTTGGTCTACAGTTCTTTTCGATCTGCCAGAGAAATCGTGCATGATTGCAGCAAGTCGATGATCACTTTGTTGCTCGTAATCCGGGATTGTGTGGCCGAGAATAACCGAAGTGCAGAGGTTGTTGTCGCAGAGTGCGGAGCGGGCCTGTGCGTTCGCTCGGAAGCGGCTTATAAATAGAGATTACCCGTTCTAACCCCCGCTGTTTCGAATCCTGATTGCGAGCGGCGAACAAAGAAAGCGCGGGACGGAGCGAACAGAAGAGGCGGCGGCCGCCGGCGAAGGAGGTAGTGCGCAGGAAGCAAACAACTCGAACATGAAACAATATTTGCGAACCCATTCCCGGCCGCCCCCGACCGCCGCCTCCGGCCGACATCCGCGTGGTGGAAAGCGCTCGAACGCCCGCCCGAGGACCGTCCTTGTTGGCCGCCGATTGACGTGCGCTCGATTCGCGTGGGCTTCGAATTTGAAGGACTGCACTCGACTTTTGATCCTCCGCCCTCGCGCAATCGATGTTCACTTCAATCGAGAACGAGATAGCCGCCACTGTTCTTCCTTCTTCGGTTCAGCTTAAGCACGTCGTCTTTGGATGCCGATCCGGTCCAATGAACCGCATCCGAACATTCGCTCCAATCACGTCGTTTTAATCGTTTGCATCCTCCCCTCCCCACTTCTTGACTCGTTTCTTTGCCCGCGCACAGCGTGAACGGCGAATTCCGAAGCCCGATCGCCCGGCGGCGTCCTCCGGATTTTGCCAGACTTCACGCGGCGCTCGACCATGCGGAAAGTCGGCGCGCGCGATCAATCCAGTTGTTTTGAAAGGGAATTAATTCTTTCCACATGTTTTACGTCCGCCGCGCACACGTCTCGAACGGACGAACGAGTGCGCGTGCGCCCTCGGCGGACGCTCGCCCGGTCGGGAGGGGAGAAATCCACAAGCAGGCAGCCGTTCGGTCGGATCGCTTAATTCGATCAGCGGGTGAAAAGTTCGCTTTCGTTTATCCCCGCCGTCCACTCACTCGTCTTCCACTCACTCCTCTTGGGGGCTATTTTTACATACAACAGTGGGGATTTCAGCAGCTTTGTCATCGTGCCCGTCTAATGCACGTTGGGGATTCGAGTTTTTCTACAATAAAGGACGGGCGCTTGATTCATCCTGCACGCTCGCATTGAAGCCTTCCGTTCGCGCGAGTGACCGTTCGGAAATTGGCGCACCTTTTCGCCTTCCGGGCTTCCGGTTTTCGACTTTTCGGGCACGTTTCGCTCGCCTGCACGATCACTGTAAGCGAATTGGGGCTGGATTGGACGGTCACTCGGATGTGGAATGTGGTTGGATTCTGCCCGCTTTTGGTCACTTTAAAGCGGTTATCTGCTTCAATCTGTTGATTTTTGAACGTTTAGACCTTTTTACGTTCGGTTTGTTTGTTTCCTAATCGGAACGGTTAACAATTGGGCCGAAGAGGGCGGAAAGAATGGTTAGCGCTCGTTGGCCGCAAATTCCATTCAGCCATTGAACTTCGTTCTCGTCTCTTTCGTTCATTCCCGCTCGTTTCTTATTGCTTTCGACTTCGCCGGCCGGTCGCCTGTACGCTCGTTTGGGCTGCACGCTAATCGTTTATGGCCACGGGCCGGCCAAACTAAATTTGGGTCCTTTTTCGCCTCTCCGAAAGGAGTTTTGCGGGTCGGGCGTCCTTCGAATTGCAACGAGAGGGGATGACCGACGGGCGGATAAATGGGCAGCGAGAAGACGGCGAAGGTGGGGGGGGGCGGGGAGCGCAGTCCAATACACGCGAGCACGTGGACGAGGGGGGGGAGGGAAACGCCAGCAGGTGTGTTATTAGACGAAAGCCGCTCCCTCCCGCCCGCCCCACTGCTCGCGCCGCCCCGTTTGTACGAGCTGGACGGTCGGTTGGTGGTTTTGGTCAAACGGAGAACCTTTCGCCCGCTCGTCGGGGCAGAACAGCTCGATCATTACGAGACGAACGGAATGGAATTATTGTAACGACGACGAAACGAACGAACGAGGCGAACAGCGGGGATCGTTCGTGAAACCGTTCGACTGCTCGTCTTTTTCTTTCCCCCTTCTTCCAATTACGCTCGGAACGTGATCATTTCGGCGCGTTCCGCAAAGAAATCGCCCGTCCGATATGAGTGGTGGTGCGCACGATGTTTCTCGTTCGATCTTCACCTTGACATCAGTCATTCATTCATAAGGAGGACGGGTGGGTGGGCGACTGCCGGCGGGCGTTTTGGATCGCTTGACTTTCGTCTCGTGTTCCACGGGGGTCGTGTAATTCGCGCGCGCCCGGCGATCTGCAACGTTTTCGAGGGGAATCGCCAGACACTTCCGCGCGTTTCGGGCTTCCGTTTCCGCTCCGCTCAGTTCGAATTCGAAGGTGCAAATCGGGGAGGGCGGAGGGTTGGGTGCGGACAACGCGGAGCGCAAGTGATCCGGGCGCTGTCCGCGCGCGCCTTCTCCCGACCGCGTGCTTGTTTCCGCCGCTTGAATCAATTGATCGGGCGCGGCGAAGCACGGAAATCTCCACCGATCATGTTCGAGGTGTTGCAATAAACTTTTATCGACGTGCATTCATTCGATTTGTGTACGCGTGATGGGGAACGAGAAGATTGGGTCGTTGTTTGATTCGAAACCTCCGCACATCCGGCGACTAATTTGTTTTCGGATCGCATTGATTTGTTTCTTCGGGTTTCGATTCGATTGTGGGCTCTTCTGGGCGTCGGATGAACGAAACAATGCGGAAATTGATTCGATTTGTTCGTTGCTCGATTGAAGATGGGTGAAGGTGCAGGTGGCTTCGCTTCCCTTTCGATTGAACTCAGTAGGTGAGTAGCGAGTGATAACTACAACACGATGAAGCATTCGGAGACTTGCCTTTTGGCCATCCGAATCCCGCCGCATGTCGATCGTCGCCGATTTGATTTCCGTCGAATTGGGCGACGGCGAGTAGGGGGGCTGTCATTTGATCCGCTCCCTCCTCCTCCTCTCCCCGGCTTCCTCTCCTCGTCCTTCGTCTTCATCGAAGTTGTTTGTGCAAGTTCTTGCGCTCTTCAAGACTCACCTCTCTTGCGCCCCGTCGCCGCCTTTTGCAGCCGGCGAGTGATCGTTTTTATATCGCCCCCGACCTCCTCACACGTCGAAGTGAGTTTATTTTCTGCAAAATGCGAACCGGAACTTATGATATCGATGGTTGGTGGGCGATCATTCGATTACGTCGCTTGGCGTGAACGGGGAAGCACGTGAAGTGTTTGAAGAATGATTGGTCTGACATCTCGCACACGCCACTTCCTTCCCGTCGTTTGAATTTGAACGTTGAACAGTTCGACTTCCTTCCTTCCGGTTGTCTGCCGGTCGTTTCGTTGCCATCCGGTGCCCCTAATCCCCGACATCCTCTTGGGCGTGTTCAATTGAGCGTGTCAGTGGAACGTGGCGAGCGCCGAGTCGCCTCAGGCGGGGATTCGAGGCGCTCCGAGTCGCAAACCGTGCGCAAGTTGCGGAGACTCGACGGTTTTGCGACCAATCCGCCCGTCCGCCCGCCCAATTGGAGTGTCCTCCCGCTTGTTTTTCCGCCCGCCCGGTTTATTTTCGGACGATTCGGCTGAAGGCGCGCGAGCGGAGCGGAAGGAAGACGAGGCGCGGCGGAGATCGTCCGCGAGGCTCATTTGTTGTCGCCGCGATGATCGACCTCAAGCCTCCGTCCGGCGGTTTCGGAACGACCGAACTGATTGCCTTGTGTTCCTCCGATTTCTTCCGCCGCCTCCTTCTCATCCGCCTTCCTCCAAATCCCCGCCTGCCGCGTTGACTCACTTCCTTTTCGGTTACGCGCGTTGTTTGTTTTGATCCGGCGGCGAGTGAGTTCTTCCGTCTTTCAGTGTCCACTTGCACGATTCGGGCCTCGCTTCGGATGTGCGGCCCGTTTTCGCTGAATCGCGCCAACTTCCGGCGGTCGATCGTCTGAGCGAAAAGAAGGACGATTGTGAAGCCTCTGTTTCTTTGAATCCAACCCAATCACAAGTCCCGTCCACAATGCGGGGCGCCGTCTTCATGAATCCCCTGCACGACTTCCACAAACCCCACCGTTTTCCCCGTTCCGCTTCTTGCCACAGCCGCTCGTTGTCGCCCCAGTCTCGACATCGCATGCGGGTTTACGATGCGATGGAAATTTCGCCGAACGCCGTCCAAGTGCAGGAGATCGTCGGCACAGGTAGATTGCAGGCCCTCTCGCTTCCTCATCTGTAATGGATTACTTGCAGGCTATTTTGGACACGTTTATCGTGGCCAATTGCGCGAGGCGGGCAGCTCGTTCACGAAAGTCATCGCCATCAAATCCCTGAAGAGTGAACTGCTGTACGAGCGGGGGAACGTCGAGGACTTTTTGCGCGAAGGTGACATCATGCGCGGCCTCGACCACCCGAACGTTCTCCGGCTTCTCGGCATCTGCTACTCGGCCGACGGGATCCCCTCGCTGATCACTCCGTTCATGTCGCTGGGGGATCTCCGCACTTACGTGGTCGACCCCTACCGCACGGTTTGCGTGATCGAAGTGGTGGACTTCGCCCATCAGATCGGGGCGGGGATGTCCTACTTGAACTCGTTGGGGATCGTCCATCGCGATCTGGCCGCCCGCAATTGCATGTGGGTGTTTTGGAGTTGGTGTTTCTTGTCAAGTTTGTCTGCTTTGCAGGTTGAGTGAGAACTACGTGGTGAAGATCGCCGACTTCGGGCTGGCCGTCGACCTCTCCGCCGGCCGCGAGTTCAATCGTCGCGAGTATCGCGGCGAGTCGCCCAGCGGCACTCCGCTCCGCCTTGCGCTCAAGTGGCTGCCAGTCGAAGTCCTTCGAAATCGCCGCTACGTTCACCTGAGCCTTGATGTTGTGAGTGAAAGCGGTTGCAAGGTCGAGGGAAAGATGGTTTCTTTCAGTGGAGCTTCGGGGTCGTTCTTTGGGAACTCCTCGCTCGCAGCACGCCCTACGAGGATCTTTCGAATGCGGACCTGGAGTGGTGGCTGAACGGCGGCAAACGACTTCCCCGCCCCGATCAATTGCCCGGCCGTCCTTTACGAGATCATGCTCTCGTGTTGGAGGTCCAACCCCAACGCCAGGCCTCGTTTTTCGTCTCTTGCCAAGCAGCTGAATGCGATCATGAACGTAGGGGATCTTTGCATCGACTTTCCTCACATCGTTCTTCGATTTCCAGCACGAAATCGAGCACGGCCGTCGCCATGGCCGTTCGAGCGTTTTCTTCGCCAACCTGCCCGCGGGCAACGGCTACAGCAGCACACAAGTCCGTTACTCCTGATCAGCCCCTCCTTTCCACCCCCGCCCACAATCCCTTCCTCCGTCTGTCTTCCATTGCCCACGTCTTTCAACTCGCCCTTCGATGCGGGAAGCCGTTCGCGACTGCGATCGGCCGTTTGTAAATAAACCCCTTTCATTAAATTCGACAAACTGCTCTGGCCGCGACTCGTCGTTGTTCTTTACTGGTTCAACTAGCAACTCGTAAACCTTCGTGTTCTTTATTAGAACGGCGACACACAACTCAGAAAGGAACAATCAGGGTGGGTGGAAGTGATGGACAAAAGGATGGGAGAGGCGGATCATGTCCTCAGCCGCTCGTTGTTGGGACTTGTCTTGGATTTCTTCAGTTGGTCACAGTTAGGAGCGACGAGTGAACGCAGAAGAAGAACACCCTAAAAAGCACGCAAGGATTTTAGGAAAAGAGGGGGAAAACTCACGCTGCTTGTTGGTGTTTCCTGGCCTCCTTCCCAACTCGAGTGGGCGAGATAACCCGCCGGCAGCAAGTGGCGTGGCTCTCGGACATCAGTCGGTTTGCAAGCGGTCGCCAGAAGGAATCCTGCAAGCCGAGGATAGTGGGTTGATTGGCGACTAGAAGGAAACTCACCATCAGCGCGGGGAGTCGCTTGATTGCAGGTCGGCCACCATGTTCTACACCCGTTCGCCTCCGCTGGAACAAGGAGAAATGAGCGGAACGGGTCCGGACGCGCACCACTCACGAGCAGGACCGGATGGCAGGATAGGCGCTTGATTCCGGCAGCAGCAGATGCCCACAGATGACGGACCTGAAGAAGAAGAGTGGTGAGAGGGTGGACACTCGGGATTCCGCGAAGTCACCGGTGCGGACTCCCGCTCATCGAGAACAGCTTGTGGATTTCGATCGCCGCTTTCCCACATCCTTCTTTTGCGGGAAGCTGAAGGAGTGGAGGGACGGCGAGTGGAGAAACCCGTCCCCGCTCACCCCCGATCTGCCCGCGGGTGAGGATCCGAAGAAACGAACTGTGCGGAAGGCCGAACGGCTGCTTGACGCCGGCTCGAGTCTCTCACAACTGGGCCTGGCCGCCTGTTAGACAGAAGACGACGTTTGGTGCCGGAAGTGAGCGAGACGCTTCGCAGTTGTCCCCAATCGGTCTGAAAAGAGAGGGGATGAGAGGAGTGGAGGCGGGAAGCGAACCTCACGCGTTGCGCGCCGAAACTTGATTGCAGTCGAAGTAGAAGATCCCAAACGAAGAAGAGCGGGAGGTTGCGGGTGGCGCTTTTGTTGCCTGCCCGCCCACCAGAAGCAAGTGGATCGAGGACCTGGAGCGGCCCGCCTTTGATCCGCCACAATCACGGGCTTCCGGCCAGTTCGGAGGCGTCCAACCGTTCGTGGCTAAAAAGGACACGGGCGATCAGGGAGCGATTTAAGAGAGATGAGGAACTGACCGCGGAGCTGCAGCTCGAAGGTAGCCAACTTGCCCGTTCTCTCCTTTTCGCCCGTCCACAAGGAAAGGCTTATTCGGCAAAGTTGGAGGAAAAGCTGGAGGACTTCCGTTCGTTGTCGAGAACTCACCTTCCAAACAGACGAAGCGGAAGAATCCGAAGAGACGAACGGTGCGGAAGGCGGAAAATTCCACCAGTCGAGGAGCGAACGGGCCGATCAACCGGGCGGGCGGCGGGGGGGCGGAAATGAGCGGCCCGCCGGCGGAGGGTCGCTTTTTGGACGCGCCGCTGCCGCGCGGATTGCGAGCCGTCCGAAAGCGAGCGCTGATTAACCCGCACTTAAACGAAATGCGCAACTGCTCGTATCAGTCGAGGGCCAAAAACTCGAGTGGAAGTCTTTCATTCACGAGAGCGTCGTGGCCAAGACACATCCGATTTATTTAACGCGTAAATACAAGTCGCAAATATGAGTGAGATAGAAGATGGCAGATCGTGGGCAAAGAAGAAACGAGAACGTGCAATCAACTTGATTGGAGAATCGATGACGGCGAAGACCTCACGCGCAACCGCAAGACGAGACGATCATCTTCGGGTAGTTCTTGAGCACGACGTCTCCGCTCTCGTCGTAGTAGAGCAGCGTTTGGGAGTCGAGGCGTTGGGGTGCGCAGCAGGCGGGCGGAAGTCCCGGCTGAAGGCCCAACTGGTGGGCGATGGATTGGAGTTGGGCGTGATTCGAGGGGTTGTGTTCCTGAAGAGAAAGTTCTAAAACACGCCCGATGGGTCGTCCACTCACTTGTCCCAACGGGAAGGTGCACGTTCCCGCGCAGTAATGCGCTTCGAACTTCTTTGGCGCGATCACCCACTCGCCCCAGCCGATTTCGTTGAAGTGGATCACAAAGTCCCGTTTGGCGCATTGCTGGAATCGATTTAGGGCTTTCGTTATCCTTCAAGCAAATGAAGACCCACCTGCTCGTTGGATCGTCTATTCTCGCCGCCCAGCAGGTAGACGGTGAGGTCCTCTCGAGCAGCCCGAAGTCCAACGGTTGGGGCGGCTGTCTGGGTTTCTTCCTCTGCGGGCATGGAGCCGAATCCGAGCATTGGATCGTTGGGGTTGAAGCGGGGTCGTCGAGGTTTCTTCTAAACAGATTGGAGGTGAACAGAAGGTGTTCGAGTAGCGTACGGCCGGTCGTTCTTGCAGCAAGCGAGGGTCCCGTCCGGCGGAAGTTCTCGATGTGGCCCCAAACGGGATCCTTGCCGTCCGCCTCGTCCACCATTCCGTCCGGTTTGGAGTTCTCGTCCGACCGGAATGTAGCGGTAGTAGGCGTCGATCGACCGCTTTCGACGCCCGCCGACCTCCGGCTCGTTCGTCCCTTCGCTCGGTTCTTCTTCGGCTTGCGGGGATTTCGAGAAGACGACCAGGAACGGCGCGTAGTAGCGGAGAACGTTCGACGGACGAAGGGGCGTTGAGCGGGTAACAAACTGGAAAAAAGACTTCGATTGGAAGCGGGTGGTTCTCCCCACTTCCACGTCGATCCAGCCGTTTCCTCCGTTCACGGCCTTCTTCACGATTTCCGTTGCGTTGAACGTGATCCACGGGTTTCTTTCCGGAAGACGGAGCGGCCATCAAGTACGTTCCTCGCTCATCGCAGGCATCGCAGGAAACGCGGGCATAAACCGAAGGCGGGGTGGAGACGAAGCGGTAGGAACGTCGGCCGGAAGTGGATTTCTGCTCGAATCAACTGAAACGAAAAAGATGAAAGGAGTCTGAAGAGATTTCTTTTCGCTACCGCGTCTCCCGCCTGCATCGCGTGGATTCGAATTCTCAGCCGGGAGTTCCGCGGTTCTCGCGGTTCTCGCTTCGATCTGCAAGGTTTAGCCTCGTCCCTCAGATCCACAGTATCCCTTTGGTTTGTTTACGAAAGCGAGGATTTGCCCCTTCGTGTGTTTATTCTCCAAAGGACTCACTCGACTCCTCGACCACGGGCACCGACGACCGTACGGTAATCCCATCGTTGAGCTGCGCACCGCCGGCCTGCTTCAAGTACAAACGATGCAGGAATTTGGCGGCCGCCTTCGCGGAGCGCGAGGAAGACGGCGGTTTGCGGGCTACAAAGAAACAAAAGGACGTGAATAAGAAGGACGAATGGAAAGACCTACGAGCATTGGGGTCCACTCCGAACATGGTGGCTACTTGTTGGCGGATGGCCTCCATTTGGGTCGTGGGATCGGTGGAGGCGGCCGGCTCCTCGATGGCCGCCCGAACACTCGCGAGGAAGAAGAGCAGGAGGAAAGGAGAGAAAAATGAACGTGAACGAGTGATCATTTCGCTTCTGAAAGGTCAACCCGTTTAGACGAACGTGTTCGACAGGAAACGCGCGGCCGGCAAAGAAAGAAACGAGCGAGCGGAATGGCCGCCCGACTGATTGGCGGCCGGCATCTGCGAACGCAAACTCTCGCGTTTGAGTGTGCGGGCGGCGCAAAGCGATTTGGACCCGAAAAGTAATTCGGCGGCATTTCGAGCGGGGCCGCCAAAGGAGCCCCACGCGAATGTTTTTGGATTGCCGAGCATTTGGGGCGATTTCCTCTTGGGGACGGTGCTGAAATTCGAGACCCGCCCGAACGGCGATGTTTGCCCTCGCGGACGGCGCCGATTGCCGATCGCGCGATCGAAGCGGACGGGCGGGCCGCGTGTGGGCGCGCGCGCAATCGGGATGCCCGAACTCCGTCGAGTCGAGTCCAGAAGAAAAAACGGACAAGGTCGGAGCAAAGCAGGGGGTGCGCGTGTTGCGTGAGCGTATTTGCATGACCTTGGACCCAATTGGCTTCCTGATTATTACAAACACACGAGCCACCCATTCATCCACCTGCTCACTCGCTCGCCGTTGTTTTCGTTCGCCCCGCCGACCCCGTTCGGCGTCCCCGTCCGCGCACCGCAATCCGCTGCGTGTTCGAAAGCGAAAACCAATTTGATTTCGAGGCGGCGGATGAGTAAGAAGAAGGGAGGACGGGCAAAAAGCGGCCCGATCGTCGCGATCATGAGCAGCGCGACCGAATGCGCGACGCGGAACTCATTCGATTCGGGCAGACGAACGGCGAGAGGAGGGAAGGGGCCGCTTATCAACCCTCGAATGAGATCGGTCGGGGCGGCAAACATGCCGAATAGTCAGAAATAAAGAGGAGGCGGGCAGGCGGGCGGGTAATGACCATAAAATGAGCGCAGAATGAGTAATTCGGAGGTTCCCATCGGAAACTCCTGCAGGTCCGCGTGTTTGCCGCCCGCCCGCCCGCCTCGACAGTAGCCGACCGGCCGGCGGTTCGGCGAAACCCGCCCGCCGCAATCCGCGAGCGCCCGGCGGCCAAATCGCCGCCGGATCGATCGGCACGCTTTTGATCGACGCCCATCGGAGTGCTGATCGATGATCCAAATGGGCAATAAACAAGCGGGGCGGGACGGGACGAGGACGCAGAAGTCGGGGCGAAAGGCGGCGGAAGACATTCGGGAGATTAATGGCCGTGTCGCTCTTAAAATAACATTTGGATTAGCAAGCTCTCCGATTGTAAACCCACCCCAACTACTCATTGCCGGCGGCCGCCTGCTCGCAAATCGCTCCGCCGCCCGCCCGGAGGCCAATCGGCCCACCCGGAAGATCCGAACGAGTGGAAGAAAGCAGAAGACTGGCAGTTGGAACAATCCGCGCGCTCTGGTTGGTTTGTGCCGCGACGAACCGAGTGCGCGGAATCCCTTCGGCTCGCCGACCGCCCATCGTTTGGCCACACGCGCGGAAACCGAGCGACGGCTGTCCGCCGGGATGGTTGCCCGTGTGCACGTGAATTGCGGCCAATTACGGTGGACGCGGCTTCGTTCTACGGTCAATTTCATCCCTCTCCGTCCGCATTGTTCACGGCGGCAATATTGTGCACATCGAGCGGAGTCAACAAAAGAATAAACAATCAAGCGTGAGCGAATAAAATCCGCGTCGATTTCCGCTCGTTCGGCGCCGCAAACGAGCCGCCTGCCCGCCGCAGTTCTCAACGGATTTCGTATGCTAATGGTCGTCACTTCGTAAACATCCCGTCTGCGGTACGGTAGGCAATGTTTTCAAATGTGAGCTCGCTTCCATCGACTTCACGGTTCTCCTCGACCTTCTTTCTAACCGGGGAGTCCGCACAAAGGTTCGATGAATCGCAAATCAACGATTCGCTCCCTTCGGCAATCGCAAATAATCGTCGATTTGTTTCTTCTTGCTTCTTGAAATGGGACACTTCCGTTTGGAACTTTCGTTTCTTTTTTAAACAACTAGTTCTAGTGAGCAGAACAAATTCGTTTATTCGTTGTAAAGAAAAAGGCAACAATGAGGGAGAGACACTGGAGATCCGCCGAACGCCCATCTGCAGGCAGTAGAAGTTCGTGGAGGGAGGAGTATTTACTCGTCGCACCTGATGTCGACCAATCGATGCGAGTTGCTGCAAGAAGCGAGGGATGAGCGGAGTTGAGGAAGAGACAGGAGACTCACCACTCAGTAGGGCGATCCGGAGCTTGACGCGTCGAGCAGCACCTGGACGCACGATCTTCGCCTCACAGCCTGAAAAAGGAGCGACAAGAAGACGAAGCAGTGGGAGAAGCTTACCACGAACAGAACAGGCGGACGTCTTGGCTGGTGGATTTGACCATGCGCGCAACAGGCGGTCGGACAGGAAGGCGACCACGA
>JAMPIO010000327.1:0-93087 GCA_024699865.1 Aphelenchoides fujianensis
CTTTCGAGTACTACCCAGCTTTGTGCATTCCCAAATCCGTTGATGCGCGTCATTTGTTTCAGCCGCCGAATCGACGAGTTCTTTGGGCCGCCCGCCGGGTTTATGCTCACGAGTTCCATTCGAGCGATCTGCAGATCGGCCGTCCGCCCCGCCGCCTTCCGCCCGCCCGCCACCGTCGTTTTGATTCGAAGGGCGAGGATGTCGACGAACGTGAACGTGGACGAGATCGCGATCCCGCCGTCCAAATACCCGCAAGCGCGGCGGGACGAGTCGGTGGTCGATGACTTCCACGGAGTGAAGGCGAGTTTTCCTTCTTCTTCCTCTACTTTCATTCGTGCAGGTGAAAGACCCGTACCGCTGGATGGAGGACCCGGACGCTGCGGAAACGAAGGCCTTCGTGGACGAGCTGAACAAAATCAGCCGTCCGTTGATCGAGGGCACGCCTGCGCGCTCCAAGCTGAAGGAGACGTGAGTTCTCCGTTCTCTTTTGCATTCCTTCCATTTGTTCAGGCTGACGAAGCTGTGGGACTACGAGAAATACGGCGGCAAGACGAAGCACGGCGATTTCTACTACACTTCGTACAACACGGGGCTGCAGAACCAAAGGTTGACTGTCTTCCCTCATTTCCTCCATCAATCCACTCGATTCCAGCGTCTACTACCAGTCGAAGACGTACAAGGATAAAGGGGAGGTCTTCTTCGACGTGAACAAGCTCTCGTCCGATGGAACGACGGCTGTCAGCGGCTACTCGTGGACGGACGATGGCGAGCTGCTGGCCATCGCGTTGAGCGAGAAGGGCAGCGACTGTGCGCGCGTGATCGTGAGTTTCCGTGGGAATTCTTTTACACTTTCTCTTCGTTGCAGTTCAAGAAGAACACGGGCGAGGAGCTGAAGGACGTCGTGCGGGACATCAAGTTCTCGAGCGTCGACTGGCTGCCGAAGAAGGACGGCGTCATCTACGCGGTTCGTCCACTCCCTTCCGAATTGATTTATTGACGTCTTCGTTCAGAAACCCCAACTTCGACGCGTGCGCAAAGGACGCGCTCGTGGCCGAGCAGAACAACCACTCGGTCTTCTTGCACCGGATGGGAACCGACTGCAAAGAGGACGTGATCATCGCCGAGTTCCCCGAGCGGCCAAAGACCTCCTATCGGCGTGGGTGACGGAGGACGACTCGCTGATCGTCGTCTCGGCTTCGGACAACTGCGGCGACTCCAACCGCCTCTTCTTCCACGACCTGAAGGCGACAAACCACGAAGTCAACGGCAAGCTCGATCTGAAGCCGCTCTTCAACAAGAACGACTTTGTCTACGACGTGTGTTCATTCTTCCCACTTGTTACACACTCCTCCCGCTTCTTTCAGTTCGTGTGCACGATCGGGGACGGCGAGGCGTTGATCCTGACGAACAAGGACGCGCCGATGAGCCGCCTGATCCGCGTGAAGCTGGCGGTCGGCGAGACGGACGAGAGCACGTGGACGACCGTCGTTGCGGAGGACAAGAAGCGACGCCTCGGCTACGTGATTCCGTTCGCTCACGACAAGATGCTCCTCGTCTACCTGCAGGACGCCCACGTACGTTCCTTCCACTATTTCGATGGATTGGTTGATTCGGATTGCAGTCGGTGATCGAAGTGCGCGAGCTGGAGACGGGCAAGTACCTGGAGACGCTCCCGCTGCCCCTCTCGACCGTCTACTCGCTGCACACCCGCCAGAAGCGGACGGAGCTCTTCTTTTCGTACGAGTCCTTCCTCGAGCCGGCCACCATCGTCCGCATGGACTACGCAAAGAAGCGGGAGCCCGGCCAACCGTTGGAGTTGGAGGTCGTCCACAAAACGAAGATGGAGGGCTACGATCCTTCCGAGTTCGAGACCAAGCAGGTCTTCTACGAGAGCAAGGACGGGACGAAGGGGAGAACTTCCGTTCGACCGGTTCCTCTCACTCCATCCTTCTTGCAGATTCCGGCATTCATCGTGGGGGCGAAGGACGTGAAGCGCGACTCCAACAACACGACGATTCTCTACGGATGTGAGTCCTCCACATTTCGACCGTTTGTAATGGAAATCCTTTCAGATGGAGGCTTCGACATCCCGCTCACTCCGAGCTTCTCGACCTCGCTGATCGCCTTCCTCAAGCACATGAACGGCCTCTACGTCTCGGCCTGCCTGCGGGGCGGCGGCGAGTACGGGCGCGAGTGGCACCACGCCGGACGGCTGCACAAGAAGCAGAACGTGTTCGACGACTTCCACGCGGCCGCCGAGTTCCTCGTCCGCGAAAAGTACACCCGCCCCGAGAAGCTCGCGATCTCCGGCGGCTCGAACGGCGGCCTCTTGGTCGCGGCCACCACCCAACAGCGCCCCGACCTCTACGGAGCGGCCATCGCGAGTGTGGGCGTCCTTGACATGCTCCGCTATCACAAGTTCACGATCGGCGCGGCGTGGATGTCGGAGTTCGGAGATCCCGCCAAGAAGGAGGACTTCGACGTGCTGTACAAGTGGGTCTTTCTTCCACTTTTTTGTAATCTCGCTCTTCGTTCAGGTACTCCCCGCTGCACAACGTGGAGATCAAGGGCGAGTGGCCGGCGATGCTCCTGATGACGGCCGATCACGACGACCGCGTGGTTCCAGCGCACTCGCTCAAGCAACGACGAAACTATTAGGATTAGCGTCTAATCCTTCTCAGTATTTGCAGGTACATCGCCGAGCTTTACTTCAAGCTGAACCGGGACGCGGCCAACACCCAAAAGCGGCCGGTGATCGCCCGAATCGACGTGGACGCCGGGCACGGGGCGGGCAAGCCGACCGCCAAATCGGTTCGTTTCCTCCACTCCTGGCCACCTGATCTTCCTGCTTTCAGATCGAAGAGAAGGCCGACATGTACGCCTTCCTCTTCCGCACGCTGTTCGCCGAGTGGCGCGATTGAGCGGAGATTCCGACGGATTCTTTGGGTTGCCTGATTTGCGTGTCCTTATCGTCGGATTGTTTCGTGTTTGATGGGCAGATATTGCAATAAATTAATTCCCCCAACCGACTCGTCAAAGCCGAACAGAACAACGTCAAAACTTTACTCCGTCTTCGGGAACTCGGGCGTCGACTCAAGACCATCCGTGGGAACAAACCGAACAAATCGAGCGGATGGGAAGACCGTGGGCAAAAGAACCAGGAGGTCGAAAGAGCAACAAAATTAGGTGGTTGGGGGAAAACGAAGGAGAACGTGAGGGAAGGACCGAATGCACGCACTCGAACACAACAAACGGAGGGGAATGAGGGGGAGGGCGAATAGAAATGTTGACTTCACGATCCCGCATTCACGTCGACCTCTCAGAAGCGGAGGTTCTGGCCGGTCGGGTGGTGCGTGCCGGAGGCGCCGTAGTTGGAGGCGGGCGTCAGGTTGCAGGACGAGTAGGCGGCCGACTGCGGGCCGCTCGCCTCGAAACCGCCGGTCGAACCCCAGCCCGGGCTGGCCGCCCACTGGCCGGTGGCCGTCGAGTCCGAAGTCCAGCCGGTCGCGTAGTACGGGGCGTAGACGTTCGCCGCGTACTGCTGCTGGTCGTACGTGGGCGCGTAGGGCGTCTGCTCGTAGTCTGAACGGAGGAATGAACGGAAGGATGAAGAAGGAAGCCACTCACTCATTCCCCACTGACCGCCCATCATCGGCGTCACCGAGTAGAACTGGCTGTTCTGTTGGCCCGATTGCTGGCTCGCCGCATTCCAGCTGCCGCTCGAGTTGTAGCGGCCGCGGCCCTCGCGCCACTCCCGATGGCCCCCGCCGCCGCCCTGCGAGTTCTGCTGCCAGCCGTGGCCGCCGCGATGCTGCCGGAGGCGCGCTCCCCTCTCCGCGCGGTCTCTGCAACTCACGAAAGAAGCGAATGGACGAAAAAGAGGGAACTCACTTGTCCATCTGCTGCGCCTTGGCCATCTCCACGCGCGAGAGGGCCTTCTTCACGTCGCAGCGGAAGCCGCCGATCTGGTGCGCTTTGATCAGGACGCACTTGTCCACGCAGTCGTAGTCATCGAACGTGACGAAGCCGAAGCCGCGCGGGAGGTTCGTGTCGCGGTCCTTTACCACTTCCACCTGCAAATCGAAGAGATGGGAGATGCATGACTTGCAAATGTAACGAACCTTCTCGACCTTGCCGAACTCACGAAAGTAGTCCTCCAGCATCTGCTCGGTGTGCTCCTCGCGGATTCCTGCACGAAGCGGGTGGATGAAAGGAAGACCGAGCAGAAGACCCACCGCTCACGTACAGCCGCTGAGTGGAGACGTTCCGCTCGCCCTTCATCGACTGATCGCGCGGGACGGCGCGCTTCGAGTCGACCTGCTTCCCGTCGATCACGTGCGGCCGGCTCTCCATCGCCTTGTCCACCTGCAAGCCGGCGGGATCAACGGAAATCAAGCGGAAGAACGAACCTCCGCCTTCGCCCCGAAGGTCACGAAGCCGAAGCAGCGCGAGCGGCCGGTGATCTGATCGAAGAGCACGATGCAGTCCGGAACGCTGCCGAACTGCGAGTAGAACGTGCGCATCGACTCGGTGGTCGTCGACGGGTCCAGGCCGCCCACGAACAGCTTGCGGAAGCTCTCGTCCTCGAAGCTGATCGACCCGTCCTCCGGCTTCTCGGCCGCCACGTCCGCAGGATGCGCGTCGCCCTTGTCGTCGATGTTCAGGTTCTGCATCGCCGCGTGCTCTCCCGTTTGATGATCGGCTGAAGATCGCCTGCAATTCGAAGGAGATGAGTGGAAGAAGATGTGCGGGGCGAGGTCGAAAGGATTCGGACCGGCCACAAACAAGCGGGCGAAAAGCAATTCGAAGCGGTGGTTTGAACATTGGAACACGGCAAAGTTGCCTTGACCCACGAAACAACAACGAACACAAGAGATTCGGATGGAACAACCGGAGTTTGTTCAAAAACGGCGGAATTTTGGCGGAAATTGATGAATTTAGGACGAAATCGGCGGGTGCAAGTTTTGGGTTGCATGCGCGATCAAAACGGTCGTAAATCCGCTCAAATTTCGATGGAATTCTGATCAAATCTTCGAGCTTTGCAGCGAAAAAGGAACACACAAGAGAAACGTCCAACGGAACGATCGAGCGTCCGATCAGCCCGCCGCTTCTTCTGGTCGCCGCACGAAGCGGGCGGCCAAAACAAGGGCGGGCGTGGCGCGGATTTCCGATCAGACGGCCGCGGTGGAACCCAAGGCGCTCGTTTGAACGGGGATTTTCGCTTCCGGGCGGCCGTTCGAGGGAGTTTGGAGGAAGTTCGACTGGGTGAACGATTCCGGAGATGGGCGAGCAACATCAATCTGGATTCGATCGAATAGAAGCGAGTACAAAGCAGGAGACATGATTGTTTTGATCAAAAGCTTGATGGAGCGGTCAAATGCGGCAGAAGCGGAGTGTTTTTGGAAGGAGAGTGGCCGACAGACGATTTTATTCTACGCCGTTCAAGCACATGAATCACGGGACTGGCGGGATCCCTCTGAGAGCAGAATAGAAACGAGATTGAGGCGGCAAGAGGGCAACCAGCAGACCACCTTCTTCTTGCGCTCATCGAAACGACGTGGTTATTACGCGACGGACCTCCGCTTTTTCATCGTTATTTAAATAACACTCGATAGTTTACGTAAAGAATAATTTATGGACATCGAGCATCATTCGAATACAAAAGAGGAACAAGCGGGAGAGCGGGGATGTACGGAGAAGGCGGAGCAAGGCGACGAGCAGAAACAACTAACTTCTTTCCACGCCAGAAGCGGTCCGTACCTGCAACAAACCGAGGAATTCAATCAAGGGAAAGAAGAAGCAAACCTGATCATCAGAGGGCGGTCACAAGGCTTCCTCTCCTGATTGTGAAGGCGATCAGCAGTCGGCCGCGTTGACTCATCGTTCTGCAAACGGAAGCTCGTTAGTCAAAAGAAGAATTGCGGTAGAACCCACCACAAATCCGAACAAATTCGAGCATCACCGGCAGAAGATCAGGTCCAATCGGCCGCCAGCGAACGGCGCTGGAGGACGGTGGAGATTCGGCCGTCGATCGTCTCCTCCTTCGGCTTTGATCCTTTTGCAGCGGACATCGAAGCCGAACGGAGTCCCGAAGACATGCCGCACGTCTGCAAACGAAAATAATAATTGGAGCTACTCGCATTAGAGATGAGTTGACAACTTCAACGAACAATCCACGCTCAGAAACGGTCAATTGTCAGCAGAAAGGAGGAAAATTGATGGAAGAAACACCTCGCAACGAGCAACGCGACAATCCCGAGCGTCCGCATTCGTCCCTCCGCTCTGCCCGCTCGTGTCGCAAAGGGCGGCCGGCAGCAAGTGGAGGACGCCCGGGTCGGCGGCTGGCGGGCGAGCGGCGGCGACCGACGATCAATCGAGGCGGCGAGCAGAGCGGCGGGCGGGCAGCAAGGAAGGAGGGGAGACGCCCAATCGAGCGGAGGGCAGAAAAACCGGCCGCTTGCTCGTGATCGTGAGGAAAAACGAGCGCTTTTTCCGAACGTCCTTCGGCGTTCCGACGAGCAGAACGCCGCCGCTGTTCTCCGTTCCAACGCTCGTTGGCGTTCCGCCCGCCCGCTCGCCGGTCGATTCGGGAATTCCGCCGCCTCTCCGTGCGCCCCGCGGCCTCCGCTCCGATTGGGCCGCCGATTCGGACGGGGCGTGCTTTTGCTCGGCGGCTGATTACACTCCGTTTCGGGGCCGCTTCTGTCAATTTGATTCGGAAAAGGAAGGAGAAGTACGGGGTGGAGGGCTCACTTCTTGTTCGATCCAAGAGACTGGGCAATCAGCGGGATTTTCGCCGGAACGGGAGCTTGTTTTTATCACCTCTGAGCACGTGATTTCCGCCTTTCATCCGATTTGTCCGCTTCCAATCGACCTTCTCGACTGCTTTAGGGAATCCTCCGCTCAAATCGGATGGCCTGAACGAATTCCGTCGACTTCGACCCGCCTGCTTCGCCTCGTTCCAAAATGCGGGACGTCTACGCAAAGAAGCCGGTGGATTTCGACCGTTTGGCCAGAAAATACCCGCAATTTCGACGGCACTGTTTCCTGACGACCAGCGGAAAGGTACGAGCCTCCGGCAAGTGAGTCCAACCGTTGCCTTTCGGCCGTGTGATCGCCTTCAGTCCTTCCGTTCAGATCCGCCCGAACTTCCAGTCGGACGAGTTCGTGCGCGAGCTGGCGGCCGCCCTCCTCCGCGAGGACTTCGGGCTGGACGTCCGCCTGGCGGCCGGCAACCTCGCGCCCCGCATTCCGCAACGCTTCAACTACGTCCGCTTGATCGCGGGTTTGCTGGAGGCCAACGGGATCGACGGGCAGCACACGATCGGCGTGGATGTCGGTGAGTGTTCTCCGTTTCTTTCATCTTTTCAATCATCCCCTTGCAGGAACGGGAGCCTCGTGCATCTACCCGCTGCTCGGAGCGAAGGAAGGCGGCTGGACGTTCTGGGCGACCGAATCGAACGCCGAGTCAGCGGAAATCGCGGCCGAAAACGTCCGACGAAACGAACTGGACGAGCGGATTCGAGTGCTGAAGGTGGACGGCGGGAGTTTCTTTGCGGTTCGTTCCACACACTCGTCGGCTTGATTCATCTGAAGTTTAGGACGTTTTTGATCGAGAATCCGCGCAGATCTCCTTCTCGATGTGCAATCCCCCGTTCTTCGGGGATGCCGAAGCAGAAGTGGTGGGCGGCCGCTCTCGACTGCTCGATCACTCGTTTGCTTGCAGAAATTCCCGCCTTCTTGCTCGGGCGAGCGGCTGAACGTCGGGGACGGCCCCTCCGGTGCGCCGCACTCCCGAACGGCCGCCCGCGGTCACGAGTTGGCGACGGGCGGTGGCGAGGCGGAATTCGTGGGCCGAATGATCGATGAGAGTGCGGAGTTCCCCGACCGAATCAAGTGAGTTCTTTCCGTTCCGTTCGTTCCATTCCTGCTTCTTCAGGATCTTCAGCTCGATGCTGGGCAAGAAGGCGTCTCTTCGGCCGCTCAAGAGCCGCCTGCTCGAGCGGGGCGTTGCGAACTCGGCCGTCCACGTGCTCGAGCAGGGCCGAACACATCGCTGGGTTCTCGTTTGGTCGTTCGACTCGAAGATTCGATTGAAGGTGGGTTCTTTTCTACTCGAGATTGGTTGATGACTAGCTCGCTTCAGCTCACACCGCCGACCACCCGCACGGTCTCCACCAACTCGCGAGCGGAAAGAAGGAAGCGGAAACGAGAAGTGGACGTCAAGGAGTGCGATCCGTGACTACACTGCTGGAAGTACGGGTGTCGATTGAATAAACGCGTGATATTGCTTGCTTTTCGCCCGTTTTCTGCCGATCGATCGGACGTTTCTCAACGTCTTTGTACCTTCTTGCCGCCGACCCCCCACCCAGCTTTATTCTTCCCGCAGATCGCCCCCGGAATGACGATGAAAATGGAGATGAACGGGCACGCGCACAACGGCGATGAGCACCCGCCGCCCGTCGAGGTGGAGATCCCGCCCTTCCACCGCGCCGTCTTCGACTTCAAGCGGTTCCAGAAGGCCACCAGTGAGTCTCCTCTTGCTCTTTGTGTTCATTCCTCTCCGTTCAGAGCACTGGGACATCACGCTGAAGCTCGTGGACACGCTGGACGGCTCGGTGGTCGCCGCCAAGCCGATCACGTGGCCCTACGAGGAGCCGCCGATCTCCGTGCGTCCTCCCCACCTTCTGCTCTCCTTCAGCGCTCGTTTAGATCCGCTTCGACGGCGAGCGGAAGGTGTTGAGTTGGGAGAACGCGGAGTCGAACGCGTGCATCCCGCTGCGGATCCCCGCGAACCGCGTGGTCAACCGCCTGCCCGACGCCGCCCAACCGACCGCCCCGCGCGCCAACCCGAAGCTCCTCTTCCGCGCGGGCTTCTCGGCCGGCAAGGCGACTCGCGGCGGGGCGAAGGGGAAGAACGAGGGGGAGCCGAAGGAGCGCCAGTGGAAGGAGCTCATCAACGGGGTTCGTTCACTCATTGAGAGAGCAATCGAATGAAATGCGCGTTCTTCAGACGATCAAGTGCTCTCCGGAGTTCGACTTCAATCCCCTGTTCGAAGAGCGGCTTCCGTTGGACGAGCAGGTGCGCGTGCTGGAGCAGATGGCCGTCCGCTACGAGGCCGCCGAGATGCCGCAAATGCTGCTGCGGATGATCCGGACGCGTTTCTTCGAGCTCGCGTTTGTTCACCGCTGATTTCTTTTCATTCGGTCGTGTGTTCAGGGCGATCAACTCGTTCGTGACGAAGAAGGCGGCCGAGTCGACGGCGGTCTTGAAATCGCCGCCTTCCTCGTCCAAATCGAAGCAGACGGCCGTCGACCAGCTGCCGCCCATCGTGCTCGACCTGCTGCGGGAGCCGTCGGTCGTCCTCTTCGCGCCCGCCTACGCCGCCCTCCTCCGCCGATGTGCCGCCCGAGAGGCTCGCGGACTGCGGGCCGCCCTCCTGCAGAAGTCGTTCCCGACCGCCGACCTCACCGCCCGCCTGATCGCCGACTTCGACCTGGAGACCTCGCTGCGTGTGTTCGAGGCCATCTTCGAGGATTTCGTCGTGTTCGGGGCGGATTCCAAGCTGATCGAGAAGGTGGGTTCACTTTCAATCATTCATTTCATTGTTCGTGTTCAGGCCTTCGATCTGCTGGCGCTGATCGCGGACACGCTGGCCGAAAAGATCGCGTGGGCGACGGACAAAATCTACGCGAAACGCCTGGCCGCCTGCCGGAAGTCCTTGAATCTTTTGGTTCGTCCCCTCTGCTTCTTATGGCTGCTCATTCCCTCGGCTTTCAGTTGAACCTCTCGAAGTGCACGCAGAAGGTGGTCGAGCAGAACGCCCTCAACCGCCGCTTCCCCCATTCGGGCACCCAATCCTCGGACTACGCCGTCTACTACAAGAAGATCCACCGAGTCGAACTGTGAATTGCCACCGGTTTCTCGCTCGTGCCTTCCGCCGTCTTCTTGTTGTTGCACCGCCTTATCCCCTCGCATCCTCCGAGTACATGATCGTTGATTTTGCTCCCACAAGTGGCTTTTGTTTGTTGTTTGTTATTCCGTCCAGAGAGGTCGAAACAATTCGAATAAAACGTTCTATTCCACTCGATCGTCCGTGCGTTGGGAGGAAACAACCGTCGACTCAAAGCTCCCGCTCGTCCTCCGCACTTTCGGCGTCCCGCTTCACCTCGTCCATCTCTTCGTACTTCCGCAGCATCTCTGCAAATGAGAATGATTGAGAGAAGGATGGAAAAGAGGTGCTCACTGTCACTCGCGCAGCAGAATTTCAGGCCGCACTTGGAAGCGATGCACATGAAGGGCTTCGGGCACTTCGGTCGCTCGCGGTCCGTCGGGTCGCAAGTGGTGGCCGACGAGTCCGCACGCCGCAAAATCGACCAGCCGGCCGGGCAGTACGAATCTGAACGAGAAGAAGGAAGCGGTGTACTGCTGATGGACTTCCAACCCACCAGAAGAACAAGAGACCGCTCCAACGCTGACGATTTGGGACAACACGAGCAGCAAAACAAGCAGAAGGTGATCGAACGACATCCGCAGTACCAAATGAATTTACCCCGTTGCTTGCAGAAGAGAGGACCCACTGGAGAAGTTTCGTGTTAAGCGCCTGCCGAGATTGGGATCTTCGAATCGAAACGCGCGCTCGTTTGAGCTGCGTGAAGGTCGACAGTCGGACGAGAGGAAGTGAGTGACGGTGAAATGAGCACGGACTGTTGGGCCCCTTGGTGAACGTTTTCCTTCAGCTCGTGATCAAGGAAATTGATCTTGATCTGACGGCCATCAAGACGTTCTCGATATTCCAGCTGAACGATTGGGAGGTTCCCTTGTCGTAATCCTCTGTTTACTTCGTTCTCGACAAATACCTCATTTTTCGCCTGTCTCCTCATTCTCCCACAAACATCTGATGCTCATTTCTGTTGTTTCAACTTAAACAACCTTTTAACCCTATTCGGTGTTCGATCAAATTATGCGTCTTCAATGCGAGCAGGACGAATTGGCCGAACCGAGGACGCGGGAACAATCGTTTCGGTCGAGCGACTCGCTTGATCCCGTTTGGATTGTGCTTTTCGTTTGGCAAAATGCCTGACTGAAAGACGATGATTTTGGGGGCTTGGCCGGAATTTCCAGTGTGTAGATCGTCTGCAACCAAAGAATCTCTGCTGTCTATTCAGTCGAAATGTGCAATCCGAACCACGCGAACGGCCGTCGGGAAGAACTGGTGAGCGTTCTTTTCGTCTTCTTTCCATTTACGGGCAGTGTTTAGGAGCGTGTGGACGCCCACGAGGAGATGCCCGAAGTCGACGAGCGCGAGGAGGAGAGCGACGAGGAGTCGTCGGACGGCGAGATGGACGTGAGCGGGCCCGCCGACGAGGAGTGGAACACACTGGTGTTGCAGGTAGGTATTCTCTTTGCAGCTTTGAATGCATGTAATTGTTTAGATGAACCAGGCGGCGGCGAACGACGATGTGATCGGATTTACCGCGGCCGCTGTCCGTCTCATTGCGAAGGAGCGCGGCCAGGTGAACGCGCCAAGCGTTTTCCTTCATTTTTTCTCTATTTCAGGCCCCGGTCGAGGAGAACGCGGCGAACGTCTGAGGCAGCCGCTTCGCAAACGATGGCAAACGGGTGCATTCCAATGCAAAAAGTGGTCTCTTCTCCCAGTCGATGACTCCGTTGTTTCTCTCCACTGTTCTGTTACTCTTTGTTGTGTTGCTCGTTGTTTTCTCCAGTAAATGCAGAGTGTACAACAAGAAGAATATTGGATCGAAGGAATGATTGGCGAGGGTCATGAGAACTTGTTGGTTTGGTGGGCAGGAAAAAGCAAAACAGTGCCTACAGTCTTCCGAATACAGCGAGCTTCTGTTAAAACCAAAAATCACCGAAAACTGGCGGTATTCAACAAACCCCAATGACGGTCCACCCACGACGACCAAACGGGCCGTTCATTTGTTCACGCGTCGCTCCAAAATGCGGCGGTTCTTCTTCGGTTCGCTCTTCGTGTTCGCGTTGGCCTCGTTTCCTTCCGTTTCGGCCGCCCACGTTCGAATTTGCCCGCAGACGAACGGCACCGCCCGCGCGTTCCGAACGCTCTCCAACGCGCCCTTCAGGCTGCTCACCAACCTCACGTGCGATGTGGCGAGGGAGTTCGGCGAGCTGCAGATCTCCACCGTCTCTCTCGATGACTACTGCGAGAAGTGGACGGAGGTAGGTGGATTCTCTTGATTGAACCCTTTCGTTTGCAGCTGCTCGGCCAAGCGGGCGCCGAAGACGTCGTTCTGCTCCTTCTGCACACGGAGAACCAAACGAATCCCTGCACGTACACGGCGCACTCGATGAGTCCGGTCGCCATTCAAGCGAGTCCCCTCCCTTCCGTCCTCTCACTCGCTTGTTCAGCTCACGTTGGCCACCCGCATGTACTACGGGGTGGCCTCCAAGAACTACCTGGAGGCGTGGGCGGACAGCCGCTTCGGAGGCCTCCGCTTGGGCCCCACTCGCTTTGCGCAATGCGAGCCGCCCGGCGAACTCACGATGGGCTACAAGTGGGACGACGAGGACCTCCGCAAGATGTTCACCCTCGCCCTCCAGCTGGTGACCCAACGGCCGTACGGACTTGTGAGTCTCCTCTTCAATCCAACAAACAGGCGGGAGTCCTCGCTTGCAGCTGGAGATGATGGACCCTCCAATGAAAGCGATGAGCGACGAGCACCTGAACGAACTGCTGGTCGCCTTGCGGGAGCGGGAGGAGGAGGGTGGACATCCCGCCTCGATCGTCTACTGCGCCCTGCTCCTCGTGATCACGACCTACGGCTTCGTGTTCGTCCTCCTGCTCGAGCCGGACGTCCGGCCGCAGTTCGTCGGCAAGGAGTACGAAAAGGACGGGAGTGCGCCGTCCGAACCGCCGCTCCGCTTCGACGGCGACGAGTTTCGCCCGCTCACCGAGTTCTTCGCCTCGTCGCCCGCCGCCGAAGACAAGAAGTGATCTCTGCGGTGTTTCTCTTTGTGTTTGAAGTAAATGGTTTTATTCCTGTCGGCAAGTGTACAACGAGGCGTGAACAACTGGAAATGATTGAAAGGACCCGGTTTTCCGCTACTTTCTTCTGCCTTCCGATCAGCCAGACATCAGGAACAGCTCGCCGTCGAAGTCGTTCAGCTTGTGCGCGTTCATGATCTCGACGGTGCGCTGCAGCGAGTGCTCGGCCCGGCGGATCATCCGCGGCATCTCGATCTTCTCGGAGCCCGACTGTTTGGCCATCGCGTCGAGGAAGAAGAGGAAGACCGTGATGAAGGTAGCCTGCTGACACAAGGCGAGTTCGAACAGTTCGTGTGCCTGAAGGTGGGAAGAACTGAGTGGTTGCTGCTCAAAGAACCCACCTGTTCGAACGTGAATCGCATGCGTTCGCCGCTCTCCTCGTGCAACCGGCGGAGTTCTTCGAAATACGCGCGGAAAGCCGCCTCGTCCGCCTCCGCTCGCCCCTCGGCGTCCACCGAACAGACGAGAAAGCGGGCCAAATCGAAGGCGGGGTTCCCGAAGCTGAGCATTTGGAAGTCGATGATCGCCCCGATCTCCGCGGTCAATTCGCCGGCCGCCCCGCCTGCCGCCCGCCCGAAGAAGACGTTGAACGGTTGGATGTCGCCGTGCAGGATGGTGATCGCATCTGAAAGAAGTGCAGTTTGTGGTTGTTGCTTTCTTTGCTGCAAGCTTTTTGCAAGAGTTGTGAGCGGCAACACTCGCTAATCAAAGCGTTGCCTTCACTGCCTTTTTCTCACTCGAGGAGAAGCGGATCGTAAACTTTACGACGCCCACTTTGCACTCGAAAGTGCCTTCGAGATAAGCGAATGGATAGAAGCGTGCACTTTGAAGCAAGCTTTGTGAAGCTGCCACTCACCGTATTGCTTCGGTTTCTTGCGGATGGCGAGCCGGCCGAAACCGCGATGGCAGAGCGGGCGGATTCGTTCGATCAGCGGCTGGAGGCCTGAAGAAGGTGGGTTGAGTGTATGGGAAAGAGGGTTGAACGCACTCGGAATGGAGGAAGCAAAGGCCAGGCCGGCCGGCATCCAACTGCTGTAGAAAGTGTCCAGGTGGAGGTTCTGCTCCTGACTCATCCACACGTCGCGGTGTTCCTCCCGCCGCTCGGCGTGGAACTGGAACTGGGCGATCGCCCGGCCGACGGCCTCGCACTGGGCGACGGTCGCGGTCCGGTGGATTCCGAGGACCTCGAAATCGGTGGCCAGGTTGTCCATCAGCAGGAAGCCGACTTCTTTGCTGCCCGCACGCAACGGCCGCTTCGCGTAGACGCGCGGCATCGGAAAGGAGCCGAGCGAGTGGAAGCAGTCGTAGAAGCGACACTCCAGATTGTGCCCCTCGACGATCATTCGCGCGTTCTCGTTCTCCGCCTGCAAGCGAGTCGATTCAGCAAGTCTCTTTCCCCGATCAGCTCACTTCTTCTGCGAGTTCTCCGTCCTTTCCGACGGCTTCCGTTCGCTCTCCGTCCTCCCCGCCGACCATCGAGCTGAGCGCCTCGGGCATTGGGATCTTCAGGACGCACGAAAATGCGGGACGAGGCGGCTCAAAGATGACCGCAATCTTCAGCACGAGCGAGAGGTAGCCGTTGCCCTTCCCGCAGTTGTCCACGTGCAGCTGGAAGGAATAGGAGGATTGCGTAAATTCAAGGCGTGTTCCACTCACATCCGCGACTTCTGCTCCCTGCCGGACCTCTTCGAACTGCGGGCAGGACCGCCGGAGCAGTTCGACCACTTCGGCCGCCGAAAATCCTGAACCGCCAACATCCGCCGTTCCGTCGAACTTCGAGACCAGCGCGAGAGGAGAAGGGGCTGCTGGTGTTGTTGAAACGACGGCCGTTGACATCGTCTGCGCTGTGAGGGACCAGAAATCTTGTCGTTTTCCTCACAAGGTCCTTCTTTTATACTCCGGCTTCTGGTTGAGAACTTCTCGACTCGCTACGGTGACTGCTCGTTGGGAGGCGGTTCTTCTTTCCAACCAGCAAGCATGTCGCGCTGTCCAGTCAACCGGAGATCACGACTTTTTATCGGACGGCGGAAAGTGCAACGAGTGCATCGTCCGTTTCTTCCTCGATTTACAGCCACCTCCTTCCCGCTACTCGCTTCTTTTGCACTTTGCAGCTTCCCGTCCATCACCCACCTTCTCGGCCGAAAGGATGATGAAAGGAAGACTCGGGAGTACGTGGAAGAGGCCGTAAAAACAGCCAAGCACTCGTGACCTCCTCAGCCCTGCGCGGAATCGAAAGGTGGTCGTAAACAAATGCACTTTCGCGTTCGCTCAACGAGTGAGCGGAAGGAAGAACCGAAGGGGAGCGAGTCATCTCATGATTTGAGTTTATTTACAGCAATCGATGGCGAGAATCAAATCAACTGAATCAAAAGTCCCATCATCTGCGGGTGTGTCTTGAGAAGCTCCATGAACCGTTGCTTCTGCAAGCACAAGTAGATTGGATGAACGGAAAAGAGAACTCACGGATTCCTCTTCGCTCACGTTGTCCCGAATGTGTTTGCACGCGAGTTTGGCCAACGCGTTCATTCCGAGCTGGATGGCCACTTGGAGGGCGCGAAAGACGTCCACGCGGTCGAAGTTGGCGCTCATCCAGCGGGCGGCGTGGTCGCGCAGCTCGAGCATCTCGAAGAAATCGGCCGCCGCCACCACGTCGATGCAGTTGAGGGCGAACCGCTCCGACTGCTCGCCTTTGTACACGCAGTGGAGGACTTCGAGCATGGTTTCGTGGGCGACCGTCTGGACTTCGACCTGCAGGAAGAGGACGAGTGCGGTGAACGGAGGGTCCACTCACTCTTCCGTTCTGCCATTCGGTCGTGTTCGGTTGGAACATCGCCCGGAAGTAGGGCGAGACGGCGGCGAGGACGCACTTGTGGACGGGTAGCTCGTGGGTCTCGCTGCCGTCCTTCGTCGTGGTCACCAGGCGAAAGTCGCAGTGTTGATCCCGTTGGTAGAGTTTGGAGAGCGAGAAAAGCGGAGGGGTCAACTGAACAGTACGCTTCACTTGAGGGATGAGAGGAGAGAGCGCACTTTGGTGGACGCCCGCTGCGAGTTCTCCACGTTGCAGTTGACGGTGATCGTGAGGCGCATGAAGAGATCGTCCCGCAGTTGGTCTTTGAACACGCCGCTCTGCAAAGAGAACTTATTGAATGAATTGAAGGAAGCTCTTCTTTGCCCTCACCATCTGAGAGCCCGTACCGTTGGTCTCCTTGACGAACTTCACGTCCGCAAACTCCAGCTCGTCCTCCTCGTCGTCCGAGCGGCGGATGGCGCACTTGAAGGAGGACCAGTGCGGACGGACGCCGTCCAAAACGACCTCCATCGGGCGGTTCGGCTGCAGGAAGAAGGAATGAAGTGGGTGGGGCAGAACTCACGAATTTGGAGCGCATGATCTCGATGTGCAGCTCGCGGCTCTTGTCTTCCGGCTTTACGAACGCCTCGGGCAGGATCAAGACCGAACGAACGACGCCCGCACCCTGCTTGTAGTTCTTGATCACGATGTTCCGCTGATACGTGTGCGTGTGGACGTCATTCTGCCGGCTGATCTCGAACTTGCTGAACAGAAAACAGAAGTTATCGAGGATGCGGTGAGCCTACGGCAAACGGCCCACTTTCTGCCCGTTCGTATCATTCGTTTTGCGATCCTGCGGACTGGAAGCCATTCCTCTTCGTTTCTGTCAGGTGAGCTAAACGATGGGATGGTCTAGAAGCGGCGATTTACACGAAAGCTCGTACGCACGAACGTCTTGGAATAACTTGAATCTCAGCCCCGGTCTTCTTCCGCTTCCTGTTCGTATTCGAGGAGACCTTTGAGAGCTTTCAAGGCGACCTTTAGTCACATCGAATATCAAATTCGTGCGATTCCACGTTTTATGCTCAAAACGCCAGGATTTTAGCCGGCCGGAACACGCGAAACGACCGCAAAGTTCAAACTGAAGGCGGCAGGTGTTCTTTTCGCTCAACACGGCGGGCGGTCGCGAGTTCGAACACGCGGTTGGATTTCGGCGTTCCCGTTTCGAATTTCACGAGCTCCGAGCGACCGTTCCCCACAGAAATTTATTCTGAAGAGCGCGAAGAAAGGTGTGAGAATAACACCACTATCAAGGCGAGAATAAGATACTCGCTCTATCTTCTTCTTCCTCGCACAATTGTGTTTCGAAGGGCAAAAGGCTACTCCAATGAAAGGCGATCGAGAACACGAGGTGGAAGCAAGAACATCCCGCTTAATAAACGAATGGATGCAAGAGGGCCATTCGATTAGCGTCACGAATCGTAACGCCCGTCCGCCCTCCCGAATGGCCAATTGAGCGGCCGCTGGAGCCAAACGACTTTTTTGTGGCCAAACAAAAGACGGCGGCGGGCAGATGATCGATTGAGAAGAAAGGCGGGAGAGGATGCAGTGGGGACTTTAGATCAAGCGAACTAACGAGTGGACTGCACTTTTTATTCGAACGGTTGGATCGATTGGCCAAACGAGATGAAGAGGATTGATTCGACCGTACGGACGGCAGAAAGCGGAACAAAACGAAAACAGACGGCGGGTGTTCGAATCGAAATCCTCGCGTCAAACGGGCGGCTTTTATACCCACTTCTTTCACGTCCCGCCCGCCCGCCCGTCTGTTCGGCCGCCCGATCGTCCCGGCGGGCCGATTTCTCCACCGCCTTCAGGTGCAAATCCACGTGCTTTCCGGCCGATCGGCCGGCGGGTGTTTTTTGTTTTCGGTCGTCCGCCAGCCGTTCTGCCCGCCGGCCGACAGCACTCGATCATCTTCGGAGGAGACGAGTGGACAAACCGGCCGAGTGATCAGCAGACCGCCCTTCTGGTGAAGAACGAGCCCTCGGTTCACCTGATGGCCGTTCGCTCGCGAAAAAGGGCTTGCTTGGACGGTCTTTATTGCGAACTACGGGAACATCAATTGAACGAACAACAGACAACAAACAATTGAGATGAGAACAGCAGAGATGCAAGTGAAACGAAAGAAGAACCCGCTCGAATTCAGTTGTCGACGATCATCGCCGAATCCTCGGACTCGTCGGAAGAAGAAAGCGTGCACTCCACCGGCCGCCCGCCCCCATCGTCTCCATCGGCTCCGCCTCCCGCTTGACGGCTTCTTCGGACTTCAGCTGAGAAGAGTTGGACCCTTTGAATTTGGCGACGTCCTCCCGATCCAAGTGGAACGAGACGGCCGACGGGGCGTGGCTGAACGAAACGATTGACAACTCGCGCCTCGGTCAATACGAACCACTGGTTGGGCGTCAGATGCAGGAAGACGGCCGCCTTGTCCGTGAAGTGCCGCAAGCAGTGCGGGCAGATGAACAGCCGAGAGACCTTCGCCTTCATGAGTGCCTCCAGCACGTCGACCGCCCCCTTGAACTTGTGGCGACTCGACCATCCTTTGGGTCGTCGACCGGCGGCCACGAACACCTGCAAAACGAGCGGGCATTGGAAAGAAGGGAACGAGTGAACGGACCATCGGATCGAACCAATCGCCCAGCTCCTTCAGCGGGAGGTGCACGAAGAATCCTAGCGAATCGGCGGCCTTTCTTCAACGGAGAAACGATCAACCAATGGATTCAATCGAAAGCAGACTCACAGCGAGTGGACGGTGTTCTGGCTCATCATCGACGACCTGAACACACCGACAATCAACAACGATCAATGGAGGAAAGAAGCGACTTCTTGGTGTCGAGCAGCCGCCGGACGAACGGCCCCAGCACCTCGTTCAGTTGCTTGTGCGTGTTGATCTGCGCGCCGTGCGGGAGGCCGGTCAGCGGGCACTCCTTCGAAGACGTGTACCTGCAAACAAATGACAGAATAAAGGCGTGCCAAGCATAGAGATCTCACGTGTGGATGAGAGCTTGTAGAAGAACGGCAATCGGCTCCGCCTCGCTCAACACCCGGTCGCATCGGAAGCAGTTCCTGCAATCACACGAGGTAATCCACGGATACATCCGTTCCGCTGCCCACCAAGAGAAGCGAGTGTGATCGGCCGATCGGATGATCAGCAGCGGCAAGTAGAACGAGTAGTAGGGAGTGGGCACCGGACGTCCGATCCGATGCTCGTCCAAACACACCAGCGGCTTGGAGTACTCGCTGGAAGCAAGAAGAATGCGAGAAAGGAAGGAGGAGGACTCACACGTTGATCTTGTGATGCGATTCCAAGTGCTTCGCGTACTGGATGGACAGGTAGAACGAAGAGGAGAGCTTCTGTTTGTAGAGGTTGCGGTGGAAGCAGAAGGCGCAGTAGAACGAGTGCTCCGTCCGCGTCTCTCCGAGCACGTCCACGATGAACAGCGGGTCGGGCAGGAGGTCAACCCTAAAGGCGAAGAAATAGAAAGAGAAGGAAAGAATGGAAACTCACAAAAAGACCGTCTCGTATTTGGGGCACTTGGAGTGGTGAGCGACGAGGCCGGTGGCCTCCTGGACGGTCAAAATGTCCGCCTTGGCCGCCGCGCACACGGCCCGCTTGTCCGGGTGCTGGTCCAGCACGTGCAGGCACATGGCGAGAGCCGTTTGGACGAGCAGCGGGCGGAATTGGAACGCCATCTTGCAGTACGGGCAGCGAGAGACGCTCCTGTCGAACAGCGCCTACAAGCAACTGAAAAGAAACAATCGAGTGGACTCACGTCTCGGACCGAAAGAGCGAAGTAATCGCGCACCTCGTCGCCCGTCTTCTGCGGCTTCTCCTGCAGCCACACGTGCGTCGAGAAGGGCTGCTTGCTGCAAGAAACACACGAGAATCCAATGAAAGGAATAAAATCGACGAACATCCGCCGCTCCAGCTCGAACGCCTCGTCTTCCAGCCACACGAGGTCGGTGAAGTCCATCGGGTATTGCAGGGGATTCGCCGATTGATCTGAACACCAGCGATTTCCAACAGAAAGAAGGAAACGGACCTTGGTAGACGGAGTGCATGTACCAGGGCAGTTTCTCCCCGATCTAAAGCAAACGATCACTTCAATCGAACGAAAGGCGACTCACCGCAGGCGGCTTTTCGTACTTGAAGAGGAGTTTCTCTCCCGTTTCGTCCGTCGGATCGGGGATCTCCACGAAGTCCTGCGTTCCGAATTTTGGCTTCTAAACGAAGGAATCGAGTAAAAAGGAAACCAAAGGATTGGAGGGACGTACCGTCGAGTTGACGTGAATCCGCAAGTGGCACCAATGGTCCACTTTGACGGCGTCGTACGTGTGCCCGCAGTGGACGCACTCGGCGCGCGTGCGGCCCCAGCCGGTCCCGAGGTCGCCGAATGTGTTCGGGAACACAAACTTCGGCAGTCGCTTCATGGGCGGCGGACTAAACGAAGGGATCAGAGCGAGTATGCGAACATTCATAGGGGTGAGAAGATGTTCCCAGCGGCAAGCAAGCAACAGAAGGTGCCATAAGAAAGCGGAATGCGTGAACGAATGGAATCCAACGGCAAACTAACGTTTTCTGTACATCTTCAGGTTCCATTTCTAACCATTCGATCTATCGTTTTGGTCTAATATTTACACTTGATCTGGTACAAGAATCAACACTAATCTAACAAGAATTCAACGATCAAATCCAAGAGATCTTCCGACAATCCTCGGTTTGTCGCTTGTCGCTTGGGATCGTCGCAAAGTTTCTTCCATTGATTTCTTGTTTTCGCTGCCGAGTGTTTGGGCGGCCCAGCGAGTAAACAACAAACAGGGTTGTTATTGGGTTGTCCGCAATCAACCCGCGTGTCTGGGGAGTTCATTTGTCACGAGCTTCGCCCATTTCAATTGCCGCAATCAACGGAAAGGTTCAAACACCGTCTTCCGTGGTGGGTTGGGTGTGCGGGCCTCCGATTGTGCTCGTATTTGTACGTGAAATTCTATCGAGCGCGTGGACAATTAACGTTGTTCCTTTTCGTAGCTGTCCACTTCACCTATCATTGGTTTGCTTTCAGCTCGCTCAAACGTTAATGCCCGCAGATTCCGACGAGGATTCGTAATCTTCTCCTGTCCACTTCAAGCCCGTCTTCTTCGGCTCCTCCAGAATGTCCTTCGGATCGCCCACAAAGGACCAGAGCGCGCCGCTCGCTCCGGGCGCCTTCCCGCCGTCTCCGAACTTCTCGGCGGCCAAATCGGAGCCGCGCGCTTCGCCCGCCGCCTCGCCGGCGGCCTCGTTCATCCCGGAGGTGAACATGGAGAACGTCCGGCTGAACCATTGCACGCTAATTCTGATTTGTTTGTTCTGCCCTGTGCGTTTCTTCGCTTCTAGCCTCCCATGACTCTATTGCTTTCAGCCACTCGCCATCTGGGTCAAAGACCAGCAGCTCACGAAGATGGTGCTCGCCTGCACCGCCCTGTGGCTCTGCTTCGGGTTCGTCCGCTTTTCCTTCGACCTTCTTTCTATTCGTGCTTCCAGTGTGCCCGGCTTCTTCTTCGCGATTTGGTACGTGTACTGCAAGGCGGACGACGAGGAGGCCCAAATCCCGCTGCCCATTCCGCGCAAACTGAAGGTCCTCAAGTGGCTGCTGGAGAAACACGACAAGCGGGCGGCCGCCGCCGGAGCTCCCGCTGGATCGCCGCCCGCCGCTCCGTCGCCCACGGCCCAATCGACCGCCCCGTCCGCTCCGCCGCCCGCCGCTTTCTGATCGCGTGCAGCCCTGCTCTCTCCTGATGCTGCTTTTATGTTCTTTCCGCTGATCCCTCGCTAGTCATTTCATTCGTTTATTTGTGCTGTAAATAATCAGGTGACCTCCACTGCTAATAACAAATCGAATAAAGAGATTATTCCTTCATCAACGAGGACTCTTTTCCCCTTTCCATCAGAAGATGTTCTCCGACCGCTTGCTGCTGTGACTGCCGCCCGGCGCGACCGCACTCCCGCGGCCCTCCGAACCGTGGCCGATGGGCGTGCGGCACGTGAGCAGGTGGTAGATGTCCGAGCGGATGGTCTGATTGAATAGAAGGTAGATGAAAGGCGGCATTCCGTGCATGAACAGCCAGCCGTAGGTTCCAATCAGACGGACCGTTTCGCCCAACTCCACGCGGTTGATCAGCACGTAGATCTGAAACCGGAGCTCTTCCATTCTGTGACCACTTCCCCTCACCGTGCAGGCCACAAAGTTCACCGAGCAGATCAACAAAACTTGTAAGAACGACTGCAATCTATCGCCTTCAGTCATTTGCTTCCAGTTGCTGTAACTCACCCGAATGTGCGACGACAGGTGCTTGAGGAAGACAGACGCGTTCACGGACTTCACGCGGTAGGTCAAAATCACGCAGAAAACGATGTAGATGGCGAGGAGGCCGCCGCTCTCCACCGTGTTGTTCACCAGTTGCAGGGGATTCAGGTACTGAACAAAAAAGATTGAGGAAGACATCTTCGGAACTTACGTCTCCGTTCGAATCCTTCAAGTAGCCAAAGTGCGGGCTGCAACGAAGTCCATTGCATTTCTTTTTCTTTCCACTACTCACTTGAAGTACCACAGCATCCCAATCGAACTGAACTTGACGGTCGTTGTGAACATTCCGCAGTAGAGGCCGTAGAGCGAGGGCACGAGCAGCCAGAAGAACATCATTCGGGGTTCGAACATGTTTCTCGTGAAATTCCTAGATGTCTCCTTTACCCACTCTTCATTTGCATCTTTTGCTTACGGCCAGAAGATGTTTGTGACGCGGTTGCCCGCAAGCAGGATGGAGGCCATGCACACCGAACAGTAGAGACCGAAACCGATGGCCCCAGCCACGTAGTTGACCGTCGGGTTCGAACAAAAGACATCGCCGCGCATCGCCATCCAACCGGTCATCATTCCGGCGATTGGGATCACGCACACGTCGCAGATGCCTGAACGAACGATTGATTAGACAATACACGTGTTCTATTTGCCTATGTAGAGCATGAAACAGTAGCAGTGGTTCTGTTTGGCCCGTTTACAGATGGCCCAGATGCAGGGCAGGTAAGCGATCTGAAAGAGAGATTTTGCTTGCAAGGAAGGAAGGAAAGTATGCTCACTTCCATAACGAACGCAATGATCAGCAGGCTCAACCCAACGCGCGGGTGTTGGCGGATGGAGAGCGGAACGGAGTCCACCGAGTACAACGAGCAGTTGTGCAGCCGCTCGTACACGTCGTGGCGGAAGAGGAACATCTCCATGGTGGCGTACGAGAAGTGAGTGGCCGAAAGGAAGGAATGTGGAGTGCCGAATGGTGGACGACCTCAACGACCCGTTTAAGAAAGGGCACGTCCACCAAATTCAATTGGGACGCCGCTTGTTCCACAACAACAATCGGGGTCTTTGAAAACAGCGGAAGGAAACGACGGCGAGGCGTGGCGATCGGCGAGCACCGAACTCGATTACGCGAATTCAAACATCTCGCGGTGTTTGGAACCTCAAACTCTTCGGTTTGCAAAGCTTCCGTCTTGCTGCTTGCAGTCGAAAAGTGCCGGCAATCCAATAATGTCGGACAGTTGTACGAAGAGTGGTCGCCGAACAACATTTGCGTTCCAGCGAGCAGCCAAGCCGGCGGAATTTGGGTTGAAACAACAGCAAGCACCGATTGAAAAGATTCGAGAGTCCGACCGGCTGTCGAGCATCGTGATTCGACTGCCTGCTGCTACTTCTTTCCGCGGCCGAGTCCAAATGGACCATTCTGGAGAGCTGCTGCACGGCGCCGAGCCGAAGACGTCGGCCGCCCCGCCATAACGTTTAATGGCCGTGTTATGAACCGGTCGTACAGCAGGCCGAAAGTCCAGCGTCCAACGGCCCAATGCCGCCGTTACGAAAGTTCATTGGTCACGTACGGCCGTTAAACGAGAACTTCGTGTTCTTGTTTGTTTCTCAACGTCCGGCTGCTCGTGTTCATCGAACATTCGCTGCCAACAAGGCCGTGTGTTGCCGTTTCCTCTTCTTTTGTTGCTCCTTCTCCAAGTCCCATCGGCATTTAGCTCATCCGTTTATCCTTTCAAATACCAATCACTAGTCAGAAGACAACGAACACCGAGAGAGACCCAATTTACAACACGGAATATCTGCATTCAAGTGAGAGGGGTGGAAAGCAAGAGTAGTCATCTGTTTAGCCAACGAATTGCAATAACCAGTGGGAAGTGACGATCAGCGGGAGATTCGGCAGATGCACGGGGACGAACGAAAGGAGGAGTGGGAGGAGAGGACCGGTATTTTCGTAGCCAATGGAAAAGTGTTCAGTTCTCGTCGTAGAGCTCGATCACGTGCGGGTTGAAGATTTTGCCGATGACCACGGAGTCGTTGATCTGCTTCGTGATGCCCTGCAAACAAGTGGATCAATTGAGGCGCGAATGGTCCAATAGACTCACGTTCAGTTCGCAGAGCAAAGACAGGAGAGATCCCATGCGGGCGCCCGTCTCGGCCACGCCGTACGCGAGCAGGATGCTGGAGTGGAGCTCCGAGTAGATCCGATCGCGCACTTTGTCCGCGTTCTCGAAGTGCGTGGCCGCCGAGACCTCGTTCCAAAGGAGGACGCCGGCGAGAGCGGCGACCTCGACCTCCCGCACGGCCAACTTGCGCATTTTGTTCGTGAGGAGGCGGCAGCGGAGGTTGATCTCCTTGCACACACTAGAAAGGAGAGGAATGAGTGAACGAATGAAAGTACTCTGCACTCACGTGGCGGAAGCACTGGGGTCCTTGTCCTCTTGGAAGAAGTATTCCAGCTTGTTAGAGTCGATGTATTGGCCATAATGGAGGACGAAACGGCTGTCGTTCAGCTCGGGGAACGTTTGCATCGTCTTGAAGCACTGGTCCAGCTGGGAGAAGGTGGCCGAGAAGGCGCGGAGCACGTGGACCTGCAGAAGGAAGCGATCGATTGAAGAAGGAACCTCCGATCACTCACCTTCAGCTCGTGGTCGAGCGTGTCGAACGGTTGGAACCAATCGTTGACCATCGAGAACATCAGCGAGAGGCAGCCCCGCTCCATCTTCACGTGCTCCGAGTGCTTCACCAGGCGGTAGGACTCGGCGGCGAAGATGTTGTCCGGGTACATGACGGTGTAGAGGGACTTCTGCGAGGACTGGTAGTTGGCGTAGCCCTCGGTCATTCGCGTGAGGAGGGAGGGTCCCGTCGGGGGCGTGTACGGAAGGAGGGCGACGGCCGGCGAGTTGGAGGCGGCTGCGGGGTGGGCGGGCGACTGGGCCGAACTCGTGGCCACGACGCTCGGCTGAGCGGTCGGTGGGGCGGTGGCGATTGGGGCGGGAGTGGGCGGCGTGAAAGCGGTCGACGCGGTGGAGGCGATCGCGTTCATGAACAGCGAGGCGGCGGCCGCCTGTTGCTGCCGCTCGTTCTCCCGCTTCTGCTGCTCGGCGCGGGCGGCGAACTCGGCGGCGGCCGCGTTTTGGATCAACGTCATCGCGGCCACCTGCTGCTGCGCGTGGAGCTGCTGGGCGGCGAAGGCGGCGGCGTTCGCGGCGGCCAGCTGGTTGGCGGTCGTCGTGGCCACGTGGGCGGCGGCGTCGAACTGCGGGAGGCCGGCGAAGACGACCGGCGAGCCAACGGTCGCCGGGGTCGGGGCGGCGGTGCTCACGGCGGCAGCCACGAAGTTCGCGGTGGCGGCCGACGCGGCCACCGAGTTCATCAGCGACTCGTTGAGCGCGAACGGGAGCGGCGAGAGCGTCGAGACGGACGGCGCGGAGATCGGCGGCGTGAGCAGCGAGGCGGCCGACTGTTGGAATTGCGTGGAGAAGAGCGGGGCGTTCAAGAGGCCGCTGGAGGCGAGCTGCGAGGCCCCAAAGTCCATCGCCTCGGCCGGCGTGGAGTCGACGGAGGCGGTGGAGGCGACGGACGAGGTTCCACCGTTCGGCAGGCCCGTGAACGGACCGTTCAGCAGGCGGATGCCCGGCGGCGAGACCGAGGACGAGCTCAAGACGCCCTCGTCGCAGCAGGCCGACGGCTTCGTGCAACAGTCGACGATCCGCGCCTGCACCTCGTCGAAGTCCTTTCGGCGGCCGATGGGATCGCGATTCATTTGCACGTCTGCAAACGGCGTTCAATCAATGAGCTGAGTGCCAACGACTGCACTTACCATTCTTGTTCATTCCGAGAGCACAGCACTTGCGGTAGCGGCAGTAGCGACAAGTGTTTCGCATGTCCTTTCGGATGGGGCAGTTGCAGTTCTGGCGGCACTTGTAGACCTTTTTCTCTGCTACCGTACGTCTAAAGAGGAAGGGTTAGCGACTGTCTGAACCGACTTAAAACTACCTGAAGAAAGCTGCACAGGCACGACATGCGAGGATTCCTGCAACGAGAAGGGTACAGGTTAGATAGAAGGCTCTCGATGGCCTTACCAAAGTGATAGCCGTGCGATTGATGCCCGCAAATAACACAAGACTTTCCGTCGTCGTTGGCGTCCGGCTTGAAGTCCTCGATCACGTCTAAGGAGGCGGGCGTCGTCGTGTACTGCCCGAGTTGAAACTGCTGCGGTTGCACGAGGAGGTTGGCGGAAGTCGAGTCGGGCCCGTCGGGCGATTCGCTCAGACGCCCCACTTCGCTCATTTCGCCGCCGTCCAGTTGGGGGAGAATCTTGAGGTCGGAGGAGGCGAACGGCCGCGGGAACAGAAGCGAGAGAATCGTGAAGGTGGGAGGGGAGCGTCGCACGAACGAGTGAATGCGGAGAGTCCACCGGAATGGATTTTAGCCTGAAATTCGCATTTAAATCATCGAGTCTGCTGAACAAGCGAACGCGACCCGACGGAACGAACGACAAACGTTGGCGACAAACAAATTAGAGACGGCGAATTGTAATCACGACAAACGAACAGCCGGCCGTGCTTTGAACCCAACGAATGCGAGTGGAAGCGTGCGGGGACTAGACGAGGCACGCCGGCTACAGAGCACACCCGCCCGCCCGCCCGCTCGTCCGCTCGTGCTCTCGAACAAACCACGCGCACAACCCGAACACACGTGCGCGACTCAAAGGTCATCAAAAGCGGATGAAATCGGCGGGTTTTGCAATCACAATCAACGCGGAAGGGAGCACAGAACGTGTGGATGACTAATAAACAGCCCGCATGAGGAGTGAATTACTTCCGTTCTTCTCACTCGTTTTTATCGACCACCTGCTTCCGTCCGTTTCGCTCGCCGCCGTTCGGAATCCGCTTTGCCCGCCCCGCCCTTCGCCCAACAACGCGGAAGACCGTCGAGATCGCCGCCTTGGCCCCGCCCCGCGGCCCGAAACTTGTGGGCTGCTCGCCGAAGAGGAGACGGTAGCCGGAGATCGTCGAAAAGAACGAGTGAGTACGAGGAACTACGAGCAGATTTCCCAAAGACGAGACGTCAACCAAAAGACGCTCCAATTAACGAGAAACTTCCGAATGAAATGAGCGAATTGATGGCCAGCAGACGGGAATCGAAAGTTCATGAGCGAACGGACATCACTTCTGCTCGTTTGTTCGTATTTTCGGCCCTGATTGCCGAAACTCTTGCTCTCGGAAGCTCCAAATTGGCCCAATTCAGCGCTCCCGTCGGGCGGTACGGTGGGCGAGCGGCGCAAACCGCCGGCTAATGAGTGCCGGCCGGGGACTACAAACAACACGCCCGTCTTAATTCGAATCAACGACGACCTCGCCGGGAACACTTGCGGGCGAATGGGCGAAACGTGGTCGTGATCTCCGATTGATTCGATCGACTGTGTGGTTTGGAATTAGGGAGAAGCGAACCAAAGCACACCGCCGGCAAAGTCGACTGTAAAGTGGAGCGATCGGCGCCGAAACGGAGCAAAGTTTGGTCGAAACACAAAGCTCGTTAGGAAAGAAAAGCGGATGGACACACGAGAAAAGACAAGAGCGTAACGAAAGAGCTTTTTTCTCTTTGACTCGAGTGTGGATCGGGCAGAACACAAAAGAATCACGGGCACAATTCGAAACCGTTCGGAAAGCAAACTGAGAGCCGCCCGAGGGACGACCGCCGGCTTTTGATTCGCCGCGTCCGCCGCCCGCCCGCTGCTTCGCACCGCCCATCGTGTTGCGGACTCCGCCCCTCGGCGGCGGGCAGAAGAAGCGGAGCGAGCGAGCGGGCGGGCAGAAAGCAGAGAACGACGTGGCCGATCGGGAGTTCCCGCCCGCCCCCTACGGAACGCGAGCAAACGGCGGGCGGGCGCCGGGCGATCACGTCGTCGTCATTTGCTTCCTGATCGAGGCGACGTTGTCCATTTGGACCGAAATGCCACTCGTCGAGGAAAGCAAGGTTTTGCCCATTGTCTGTGTTCACGATCTCCCCAATTGTAATCACCGGTTCTCCGCTTTGTGCGCGTGGGTGAGCAGCCGGACGGGCAGAAGCCGGAATGAAGCCCCGAGTGCAGCATGGAGCGACAAAAAAAGCAAAGCAGAGCGAACGGAGTGGGAGCGGGAGTTCAATTGGAGAAATCGCCGCGTTCTGATCTCAAACTCCGCATCGCATGAGCACAACGTGACGAGCACAATGTGCACACGTACCGTAAGGAATGATCACACTTCGCGTTCACTTTTTGGCCCCCATTTAATTAAAACGAAATAAAAAGGAGCGAAGTGCGTAAGCGGAACTGCACGCCGCTCGTGCTCGAATTCCGCCGATCGCTGGCGTGTTCCCGTCCTCTCCTTTTGGGCCCGACATTTCCGCACCAACCGGCCTTCCGGGGCGTCGATCGTTTCGTCGCTGTGCCCCCTCCGCACCAAACTACACTCTCGTCGACACAAACAAACACAAATTCTGTTGCGGGCCCGCTCAACGCCTCCCCGCCGCCGCCCGTGACGCAAAAAAGCGCGAGCGAACGGGCGGCGAGTCCAACGAACGAATTCGTAGTCTTGTGCTCGTCGAGTGGAAGAAGCGCCCGTTTGTTGACGTCCTTCACGAGCAGCGGGAGTTCAATCGACGAGAGAAGTCAAGTGTGCAAAAGGAAACAAACACGCGCTGTACGGAGGGGATGCGAGGAAACAATGGGGAGATTACTGCCTTCGATCACTCAAGACCACAAACGAAAAGCCGCTACTTGGAGCACAAACCTCGGACTGCTCGCAGTGGAATCGTTGGGTCGTGATCGGCGGGACTCGAAATAAGTGCCGCCAACAAAAGCTTCTGTCTGTCACCCGACGAACAAACTGCAACGTAGTCGACGAATGACCGACGAATTCCGTTGAAAAGAGCGGAGAAGGGCGGAGTGCACCGAACGCCCCCAAAGAGCCGAAGAATTGCGACAAGCCGGAAAGTTAGGAAGTGCACGTGGCGCGTGGAGAAACTCGATGGAGAAATCAGTAGAGTTGAATCACCCGCCTCCGGGTGGGTGGAAATCGGCCGAACTCCGCCGCCGACTGATGACTTTCGAATCCGCTCCACGCGCAAAACAGCCGCCTTTTGTCGTGCTCCGCGCCCCGCCCGCCCTTCCGATCGGCAGAACGCCGCTCGGCGAGGAGCCCGCACTCAAAACTACAACCTTTGCTTTCCGGCCGGCCGTCACGAGCACTCCGGAGCGGCGGTGCGTCATTCCCGCCTCTCGCCCGCCCGCCCGCCCGCCCGCTCGACTTTGTGTCTTCTGCCCGTCGCCCTCCGCGCCCGCCGGCTGCTCGCCGTTTGTCGGGCACACGGTCGTGATCAAACACGACGTGCACACGACAGACGCTCCTGGCGCGGCTTAAACTCGAACGGAGCGCGCGGAACACGAAGGTGTGGGGGGAAGCGAGTGATCCCCGTTTCGTGGGCTTTCCGGCAGTCAAATCGAGCTTGGAAGCAAACAGAAAGCGAAATAACGGCGACCGTGTTCCCCGCGCATTCCGTAGGCAACACCGCTCGATCTCGCTCGTTTTATTTCTTCCTCCAATTCGAATGGAGAGTACGGTGCACGAAAGAAGCAAAGAACCAGCAAGCGCTAAACCGCAAGTGGTGTGCGACAAACAAACAACAGATTAGTGGAGGACACGCTTGGTACACCCCTTCAGACTGTCGGACCACTCGAAGAACGGCGAATGAGTTGTGTTCTTCTTGAGCGCTTTCTGTGGCCGACTTGTCGTGCTCAACCAAGCATTCTCACTGTTTTAACCGACGCTTCTCAACGCACGAACGGAGGACGAGCGCAAAAAAAGGACAATGAAAGAGTAGTTCACTTGTTGCGCACGGCAGAGTACGAATGAAAAGCGAGGTCCAGCTGCACACAAGGTGCTCTTCAAAGAGTTCAATTGCTCTCGCATTGTCGACTGCAAGCAGTGCCAAATGGAACCCCGTGATTCGATTTGGCGCTTTCAACAGCGACCGGCAACCGTTGAACGGCGGTTTGTTCTCGCTGTTGAAAAGGGCACGAGTTTGGAGACCGTAGAGATCGCTTTTGGACTACCCAGCAAGTACCGTACGCCCCGCTCATTATCGGAATAAACGCGCAAGCAACTGCGAACGATTTTCGACGCGAATCGAAGCAATTCGGTTAGCCGGACGACAATTTTTGGCACTTGACCGAACGGCCGGTTTGTCGCAGACGGCGGACAATTGGACGCGTAAACTACGGGCAATACGATGGAGTGAGCAGTGGAGGCGCGAGGGATTGTTGGCGGACAACTTGAAACGACAAAACGAAGGGCGTCATCCGTTCGACGGATCGCTCGATCACAAAGTTTGTAGTCCGACGAGCGGCGAGAATCCGAAGAATCAAACAGCGACGATCCGCTCCATTCTCTGGCGAGTTCTCTTCTCTCGCTCTCGAAGTTCCGTCGATCACTCAAAGAGGAGGGAGAAGGCAGATCAAGAACACGAACTCTCCATTTGGACTCGCCGATCGTATCGCCGGAAGACGAAAAGAAAGCAGACGTTCGTTCGGCCGACAGGCAGCCGACAGAATGAGTGGCGGCCGCTTTCGGACGCGATCGTCTAATTGAGAAACGAACGGCGATGACGGCCGACTGACTGGCCGGCCACTCATCCGCTCGTTCTGCCGTTCGAGCAATGAGAAGTCGACGGCGAGTGTTGAAAGCGAGGACTCATTCCTCGCGAACCAGAAGCCGCGGGAAGACGCGGGAGATCGACGAACTTCGTGACGCTCGCCGCGTGAATGCGGGGGTCGTTCGACGAGAAGACGGCCGTGAGTAAGCGGGCGAGAGGGGGCGAGTGATCAACGATCGGCACCCGCTGCTTCTTTCGACCGATTGCGCGCCTCCAGCCGCTCTGCGAACTACGAAGTCGACCGATCGACCACAAAAATCACTCGTTTTCATCACGTGCCGCCGTAAGCGATGACGTCTTGTTTGTGTGATCGGAGGTGAATCAACTGATGATCGGGAGATCAATTTGAGCTCATAGAATCACCCGCAAGCGTTCTAGGAATCTACAATCAAGTGCTTTCACTCTTGTTTCATTTCGCAACATAAAGCAGAGGACGCGCCCGTTATTCGCGAAGATCGCGCGGGTGCCGAAGAACAACGGCAATAAAAACGGCGCGCAAGGAAGGTAAATGGCTTCTGTTCACTGGGAAACGGCGGAAAGACGGGCTCATGAGCAGAAAAGCGCGCAAATGTTTTCTTTCGCCCTAACGAGCCCTTTTTGCACTTTTGGGCCCCCGCTTTCTTTCGAACGAGGACCCCGTTCGTCTTCCCTCTAGTTTGTAGTTTGCGGAATAACCCACGATTTCTTCGCAGCAAGGAGGACGATTCTGCAGCCTCCACCGCGATCCGAAGCGATCGACCTTTGTGTTCGCAATCGGTGCACGAACAGCGCCCCCGAACGTGCAAACGGGCGAGTTGCGCGCAAGACGATCAGATTGGAGCGATCGGCGGCAACTGCCGGCGGGCCCGCTTTGTTTTGATTTACGCGTTCGCTTCCCGCTTCCTCCGTCCAGAAAGAGGCCGCTTCAAGCAATGTTTTGCTCGTTCCGTAGCACGAGAAGCTGCTCGCTTTCGGCTTCGTTTCGATCGACACAAATCGGCAGCGTGCTCGGCGCGAGAAGCCGGCGAGCGTCTTCGTTTGCTCTCCGACGAAAATTCGTCGCCTCGACCAAACGACAACCCGCGAACCGCCGCTCAGCGATCCCTCGTTTGTCAGCCAGAAAGGAGGGAGATCGACACAAGACGTTCAAGTGCAGACCGCACCCTCGGCAACGAATTGACCAGCGGGCGGAGTGATCGCGAGCGGGGGCTTCGCATCACTCACAATCAAGTGCCTCTTTTCGAAGGATCGATTGAGCACATAAATGACTGCGTGGGCTACAGCCTCGTGCAATTTTCGGCCGACCGTAGAGGACAAGCCTGGATTGATGCCGACTAATCGGGCGTGGGGCCGGCCGGTGGGCAAACGGCGGCAATTTTTGGCGATCCGGCCGCCTCGTTCGTGTTTGCGCTCAATTTTCGGCTTTGCGAACGGAGAAACGCGGAGCGGAAGAGCGGTAAAAGAAGATAATTGCATTGAATAGGCCACGAATTGCGTACTTTCCGCTGGATTACGCACACTCGTGGCCTGCGGTCGATGGAGAACAAAAGGCGGGTGTTTCTCGAGCAAATCCATTCGGAAGACCACTCCTCGAGCCGGAGATCAGCACTCCATTCATGAAAAGAAGTGAGTGAGCAGCTTCGAAGATTGAATGCACGGACTGCTTCCTCGTGCCGTCCGAGTGCTCATTCCGTTGTCGCCCCCCTCAGGAGAAGTGGGAGTCACTTGAAGCGACTCGTCGACTCCCCTGCGGGTCCAAGTGCAAACCAACGGAAACGCTCGAACAAACAAAGAAAGGCGGGGTTCAAATGAACGAAAGGCGAACGGAAGCCGCGAGTGGCTGGAGCGAAACGAACACTTCGGCCGCGGCTCAAGTGTGTCCTTTGAATCAAACAATGGAACGATCGCCGCAAAGTACGGTGCATTCGCGGAGTTTGACGCAACGCCCGCCGCGAACCGAACGATTCGCCGCCTAATCCCCGCGCCGCCGCCTGTGGTTTGGCGGTCGACCGGAAGCGCTTAGCGGCTACGTAACGAGGCGCGGATTAACGTTCGAATGGCGGCCGAGTGGAGCAAATTGGCCGCCGGCTGACCTCCGCATTCCTCCAAAGGTGAGCGGTTTCCGTGGACCGGACGGCTTAAGGCCGCTGCTGCGAACGGAAATGCCGGCTGCGTTGCAAAGAGCAACCGGCAAGTGCGTAGACAGACGCTTGTCGAAAGCATCGATGAACGACCATTTCTACTTGTTTGTTCGGACGAAAGACACGAGTCGGATGGAGGAAATCCGCGAGAGCACGCGGCCATTTCCAAACCGATTGGTCGCTCATTTCTTCTCGGCCACAATCCGCGGCTGATCGCTACGCACGGATCAAGGGCAAATCGGATGTCCGGCGCCTCGACGGCACAAACCGCTGACCATTCGGCCGCTGCTTGAACACCACCCTGGTTTTGAGCATAGATACGCACTTCCAATTCTAGAACCCAGCCCCTTCAAATCCTTTGTGTCCTGCCTTTGCCGCCAGAGTTCACCGACACAACGGACAGAAGAACGAGAACGTGCTCAAAGCACACTGGACTTCGTTCAGTGGGGATCGTAGCCGACAGCTGGCCGATGAGCGGCCGAGAAGAAAGCGGATCTTCGGGCGTAATCCGCCGGCTGCGCCCCGATGACCACGCGCTCGTCGAAAGATCGAAGTGCTCGCGGGCACAACGGACGGAAGGCCGTCGGAGAGCCGCTTATTCATTTGCCACGGCCGACTGCCGGCCGAAACAACGCGGATTAGACGGCGGCCACTCGCCCCCGAATAGCCGAACGACTACCGTAAACAACAGAGAGCTCAGAAGTTTCGTGTCGTCGGCGGGATCAGACGCGTTTTTTGGTGTCTGAACGCGAAAGCGGCGGATGAGACCGTTGAAGAAGACGGCCGGCAGATCGCCGCGTACAACCCGCACGACAGAACGCGCAACAGAGATCAGGGCTCTCCAATGCCTGCTTCTAAACCACCTTTTTGCGTTGTCTGGTGCTTGATCACTCCCTCACTTAATGGAAATTAAAACGAAAGAAACAACGTGACTTCTTCCCTCCCCACAAGCTGCTTAACCACACCACCAAAACATCGTGACTTTCGAATCACGCGTCCGACTCAACGGAATCCTCTGCTTTGTGAATGGAAGGATCCCAAGGAACTACGAATTCCCGAGCGCTGGAGGAAGCGGCCGTCAGGAGGTCAAAGGCAACCGCTGACGACGAGCAGAAGAACGCTTGGAATTTCTGCCCAACTGCACGTACACCCCCAGTGTGCTCCCATTCACTCATGTCTATTGCTTCTGCCGGTTTGTAGTCGAGATCCTGAGCCGGAAGGTCGGGTGCTGCTCGACGGATCGAAACTTTTGTTCCGGAAGTGCGGGCAGAAGAGCGGGCGGTCGCGTGTCGCGGTTGTTTTGTCTGGAGTTCGGGTTCGAAACACGCGACCGTCGGAAGGCAACAAACAAGACCGCCGTCTTCGAGCAAGAATTGTGATGGACCGAAGATCCGAGTGGACGGCACAGGAGTTGAAAGATCAACCCACCGGTTTGCGGGCGCACTTTTAATCGTCCTTTCCGTTTGCTCGAAAGAAGCACGACGACCCCCGCAATCGGCCGAATTCAATGCAAATTGCGGCCATTCAGCGCGCTCGTTCGGATCTCCGGGTCGGCGGTAAACAGCCGACTTTTGGCCCAAAACGCGCCGAATCCCCGGAATGCGAACTTTCGATTCAAAGGAGACAACCGGCCGCTAATCACCGCGCACTCCTCGTCGTTCAGCAAGCGAACAGGTGGGTTGGAACGACGCCGAAGAAGCACGATCGACAGGATACTGATGGTGAGCAACCGGCGGCAAACAAGGGCAAAATTAGCCCCCCATTCGACTCCAAACCGAATGGAAACACGCTACTCCGGCCACCGTATTCATTCTGCGGATAGAAGACGAACGACCAGAACAACAACCGGCTTCTCGAGTAAGCCCTCCTGCAGGGTCGATGGCCAAACACTCGGCTTCTTCTTGTTTGATCGCCTACTCGCACAAAGAAGGCTGGCGGTTGTTGACCCGCGGCGATCGATCGGCCGACTGCAAGCGGAGGACGTCAGCGAGTGATCGACGGGCAGCAAACACGCGCGCGCGCGGAGAAGCGTCCGCCACTCGCGTCGACGAGCGTCCCCGCGGAACGTCCGCGAGTTCAAACAAACAAAACGAAGAGCGGGAAGAGCAGGAGCCCAAAACAAGCGGTCGAGCACAAACCGAAGAGACGGGGAATCGATTTCATTCCAACCGCCAGCTGTTGAATTCGAGCGAGAGAACGGAGTGCGAATCGAAGATCACGAACTAAATCGCTTTCTGTCTGCCAGACGATCTCCCTCCCAATCCCCTTGTGTTCGAATTTCGTGATTTCGGCAAGCGGCTTTCGAAAGCCGAAACGATCCCCCGACCAGCCAGAAAGCGGGCCTGTTCGAGGAATTCGGACGGAATGTTTTCGACTTGCGACACAAACAACAAACATTGGAGTGCAGTGAACATTCACGCCTTGTTTCAACCATTTGCGGCAATCGATCAAGATTTCTGGTGCAAATTCGAAGAAATCGGCGTCGCGAAGAAGGCGGATGCTCGAAACTACGCACTCCACCATCCATCTTCCTTCTTTCTTTTTCGTCGTTTGCAACCGAACACGAACGATTGGGTGGCCGGTGTCAGCCGGCCGGCAACGGGGTCGGGCGGGTGATCTCTTGCACTCGAACGGTGGTGGGTGAGTAACACGAAGCAACCCCCGACAGTCCGGTCCAACTTCGAGACTACAATCGAGCGTGAGGCTTGATCGAAAAGCCCCGACTACAGGGCGCCCGAATTCGAGGGTCACTTCAAGCCGTCTGCTTCCTCTTCGTTTTATTTTAATTAGTTTTCGGCCCGATCGCGTTCTCCGACGTTTTGTTCAACGAACACGAGACGGCGGCTTTTCGTCTCGTTGTTCGGAAGGTCACCCACGGCAAGAAGAAAGAAGAAGAAGATGGCTGGTGTTTACTCGGCGGGTCTCCGCTTCCGCTTTCTTCCTCCCGGCCGATCCGCTTTGACTACGAAACGGGGGATCAGCATCACTCGCCGTTGTGCGCGCGGCAGAACGTCACGTGTTCGCGAGGAAATGCCGGACGCTCGTCGAAGATGAATCCCCCCGCTAAGTGAGTACAAACAGCGCTCAACCCCGCCACAAAGCCGGGGCGCGTGGCGGACGTGCGAAAAGTGACGATCGGCCGGCTCAGCGGACGGCCAGTTTCGAGCCAGGGCGGAACGAAAAGTGCGGCCGTCGGGGCGGGCGATGAGTCGGCCGAACGACCGCCCGCCGGCAGACAGCCGAGCGGCGTGATTTCGCCCGCACAATGCGGAAATTCCGAAGACTGCCGCCGTGAATCACCGCCGATTTTGCAACCCGAAAGCAAGTGGGCAGTCGGTCGCGAGCAAAACACACGGCGAGAGGTCGGGTTTCAGCGGCAAAGTCGGGCGAACTCCCGAACACAAACAACGAAGAGCGGCCGGCCGGCGCACTTTGACCTTTTGGACTCCCCACTCGCCCCTTCCCACGGGAGACCCACGAATCGAGCGGAAACAAATGAGTGTGCTCGTGCCCGCCTATCATTAGCCGCCGCCGCCGCGGACACAACCGCGTGGTCGCCGGAGCGAAGCAGAAAACTCTTCTCGGATCAAAATCGTTCGTCGTTCTGCTCCCGAAACGTCGAGGCGGCCGCCTGCTTCGCCGCGAGCACAAAAATCGCCCACAATACACGAACCGCCCGGCCGAAGCGGAGCGCAAAACGAAGCAGCCGGCCCGAAAACAAACGACTTCGCCCGACGACGAGCAGTCGGACATTTGGGTTCTTGACTCATCCCTCCTGCTTTCTTCCATCCGATCCATCGGTCGATAAGGAACGTCGTGCAGCCCGCTCGCTTGATCGCCATTCGTCGTCTCCTCACGGTCAATCGGGGATGTTCCCTCTCTTCTTTCTGCTTTGTATTTCGGTCCGACAACAAAAAACGACGAATCGCGACCACCATTTTCCGTTGTTCTGCCGAATGAGCGGCGGATGGCCGCCTTGGCTACCCGGCCCCGACCATAAAATCGAAGGAAGCCCGAGCGGAGCCTACGGTTTGGCGTGGAATTGGGCGTCCGGTTGTGATCAAAATTCGTCGTTTTTATCACCCGTTTGCCGTCAGCTGACGAAACGAACGACGGGCGGTGATCACAACGACAAACTTTGTGAAATGAGAGGAAAGAGGCGAAATGTTTATGTGCAGTTGGACGAACGAACGGACGGGCGTACGGTGGGCAGAGCGACCGGCCGATCGGTTCGCGTCGATCCGCACGAGCGGGTTCTTTCGATAAAAATCGGTCGGCAGCAGAAACGACGAAAAGTACGAGAAGTACGCAGTTTGGGGCGAGAGCGGGCGGCTTTCACGTGTCGATTGGCACCTCCACAAAGCACGTACTCGCTGGAGTCCGGAGGAGGACGGTGAGGAAGGCATGGCTGACTGTTCGGTGCTCCCCGATCGTGCTCCTGCTCTCCGCGATCACAATTCTGCAGCAGGAGTGACGGAGAAGCGGGCGTGTTTGATTGTGCTTGACTTTTCGAGTGCGAGCGGCAGGAGGGCGCGAGGATTAGGAGTGGGCAAGAGCACAAACCTCTTCGTCTGTCCGGTCGCTACGGAAAGTTTGCTCTCCGCGATTCGAAAAGTGAACGGCACAAAAAACTGCTAAAGAAGTTCAATTGAAGAGAAATGAATGTTTGTGAAGCGAGAAGGAAAGAGAGCGCCACAAGAGGACGTTCATCCTCGTCCATCCCAATCGCGCTCTCTTCCACCCATAACATTGGCTTCATCCGCTACCTTCTATGGCTTCTTTGCCCGTTTGACCTTTGATTAAAACACACTCCAATCTTTTACGCACTTCCTCCAAAGCGGAGCAGAACTTCCGCCGCGAAACCCGAAAGTTCGAGAGAGATTATGCGCACCAAAACACAACGAAGTGAACGATAGGCAATACGATTGGGATGAGCAAAGAGGAGAAGCAAAGCTTGAGGTAATTCTCGACTGTTCTCTGCACTTGAACTCCCGCCGTCCTGCGGTCTGCGTGCAGTTTTCGTGTCGACGACCGAACTTCCGCTTTGCGCACGAATTCGCAACGCGGTTGCGATTCTCCGCGCTCCGTGCGGAATTCCTGCTTGCGCACGGCGGGAGGCCAAAGAACGTTCGGAGAAGCGGGCGCGCGGATGGGTTTGGAGTTCGAAACACCCGCCGCCGTCCGCTCGCTTCGTCCTTGCGCTCGCTCGTCGTCGCCGTTTTGTTTGCACACCGACGGCCGCTCGTCTCTCGCCGAAACTTCGTAGTTTGAGCGGCGGCGTGTGCCTGAATCAAACTACAATCTGCGGCACTCGGCTTTCCTTTCGTTTGTGCTCGCCGGCCGCCGGCTGTCGGGCGGGAGCGAGAAGAAAGAAATTTCCAGGCGGCTGAGGGTTGAACGCGTATGGGGTGTAGTTTGAGCGGTTTGTTGAGAAGAAAGGCGTCATTTACTCGAAACAGTGCCCACTTCTCATTAACCGCCGAAAGAAAAGTGCATGAGAAGTGCAAGTGGAGTGAGCAGGCGGAAATGCCCTTCGTTTGGAGTCAAGAAAAGTGCAGACTAATTGCTTTCTCCCGTGCTTCACACAAAAGAACCTTTTTGGCGGCTGTCTGGACACACTCATTCGTTCCACAACACGCCATCCCGTCGTGCATTCAACGGATTTGTGCAGAAATGCGGAAGTTCAACGGTTGCTTTCGAAACTTTGAGGCGGCTGCAAGACGCCGCAAATGGCTGGCGGTTGTTCGTTTGAACTCGCCGCCTTCCTACGGTCGATCGAATTAGCGGACGGCAGAAAGCGGGTCGCTTCTCAGCGCTCCGGTCGCCGAAATGTTGTCGAAATCAACGGGAGAGCGAACTACACGAGTTGCGGGCACGAATTTCAACGAAACTCGACGCCGAACGAAGTGATCGCCGCCCGAATTTGTCGTGATTGTTGGTGTCCGCCCTTCCTTGCAACCGAGTGATCGGTGGGAGCGGGGCGGATGGTGGGCGAGTGGGTCGTAAAGACGCCCAAACCTCCGCTTTCTGCCCACTCGCTTCCCCTCGGTTCCCCTTGTTTGCCTGCGGGAAGGCGTAAAATCATCACTGCCTTCCATTCTTTTTCCTTTCGGTCGATAAGAAACGAATGCGATCGTCTTTGTGCCCGCACGCTTGAATTCGGCCGGCCGACACAAGGAGCGAAGAATCCGGGCGGCAAAGAAGGCGGAAGTGAATTCGCGGCGGTGAGCTCACGGCTTCGCTTCGTTTCGAACAAGCGAGAGGCCGCAACGCGTGAATCACGGACCGGACGGAAGATCGCCCGTTCGCACATCAAACTGCAAAGCAGGAACTCCCCGCCGACCAATCTCTTCGGACCGCACGCCGTTGCGAGCATCCTCGACGCCCGCCGGCCGGCCGGCAAACGAGTTCAGAGAACGCCGTGCTCGGTCGAATTTCCCTCCGAACGTCCGCTATTTCCGATTGTTTGCTCTCGAAACAAACGGCGGTGAACCGAGTGGAATCCGAACGGAAGCGGGCGAAAGTCGGGCCAAAAGTTCAACAAATCGTTGGATGGCGCGCTAACGACAAATGATTGAGTAAAGGCGGCCTCGTGATGATGTACACACTGTCGATATTTGATTATTGTTGGGCACAAGCTTTCAATCAAGCAGCAACCAAACCACACGCACTTTGCGGCCTAACACAAAAAACGGAATTAGCTTAACACCCCGCCGTTCACAACAAACACACGGCAACTTCTCGGAATTCCCGCCCTTTAACGGGCTTTGGAGTTTGGAATCGATTGTCGCCGCCCGCTCACCGCTTGCAGTTGATCAATCGACAAACGTTGCAGTAAACCGAGAGCGGAGGGAACGCCCAGCAAGTGGAGCAGAAGAGAGGTGATGCAACCGTTCACCCTTCGCTTTTGAATCAACTCGCGGGGCCACTGAACGACAATCGGACACAAAAAGTGTGCAACGACCCGCGAGTCTCGCGCCTGTTCGAATTAAAGCGGAGAACAAACGAATTCGCTTTCGGCCGGAAAGGGGCCACTGAATAATTCACGCCTCCTTTCGCCCCAAGATGTTCGAAACCGCCGCTCCTTCGAAGAAGCCGGCCGGCCGACGATCTCGCGGATGTTTCGGCGTTCGTTGAACTCTTCGCAGAATCCAGTCGAATGAAATAAGAGCGGGTAACAATCGCCAATCATCCTGTTTTTGGCAAAAGAAACCGCCGAGTGCCAGGTTACGAACACGAACGAAGGCAAAGTCCACAAAACATCCTAATGGACCCAATTGTTCTCCGAGATCACCACGATTTTTGTGGCTACTGCTTCTGATTGACCACTGAGCAAGGGATCAGTTTGAATCGAAACAACCGAAGGTAAAGAATGACGGCTGCTTCTTGTATCCGTCTGATCTCTGTTTTGTCGCAGATTCTAGTCAACACGGACACTCACTTGCTCGCTTGCTCCTCGCTGCAGCAAAGAGACGAGCGAGAGGCAACGGATCGACGCCAAACTCCACCGTTCTCGAATTTCCCCTTCGAACGCAAGGCACAAGCAAGAGAGCACAATTAGAAGATGAGAATGACGCGATGCACACTCGAATTGATCGCCGAAGAGCAGAAATGAAAGACGTGGCTTAAGCTACAGATTAGAGGCTCGAATAAATGGAATACACGGGTAGTTTGCACGTGTCCCACAGCAAAGAGCAGGCCGGCCGAGAGATCTTTGGGTTCGTAGGCACACTCTAAAGTCCACCTTCTCCGATAGATTTTCACATGACTAATGGGAAAACGGGGATGTTTGGATTGAAAGGCGAGTGTTTCGTTCAAGACTACGCCGAGTACTCGTGTAGTGGCGGGTGAGTCGTGCGGAGAGCAGCCAGACGCTTCGGAGATCACGGCGAGATCAACGAAAGCAGAAAGAAGATCGAGAACGATTTCGTTCGTTTCACCTCGGAAATTTGATTGTGCAACGGAGATTCGATTCGGCACAAAACTCCAAATGTAGCGGTCGGAAGTGCCGTAAACCAATTTTTCCGCACGTTTTCAACCCACTTAGCCGAAGAACAATCCCCACGTCAACTATTCGATCAAGAGGAAATCCTTGCGTTACGGTTGGAAACCCCTCGAGCAAGGTCACCGTTGGATTCGAAGAAAGCCGATCGCCCTCCCGGCAACCGGATGACACGCGCCGCTCAGCCGAGTGCCCGTGGAGATCAAGCGGCAGATAGAAGCGACGTGCAGGCGGAAGCGAGAGGCGTCGCACTTTACCGCGCGGCCTGTGCGTGGCGCGGGCATCTCCCCGCTTATCTGCCGAAGGGTTGAGACGTGGCATCGCCGTTCGAGGAACTCAAACCTACGCTGATGTCCTCGTGTCACTCCCTCGTCGAATGAAACGGTCGGCTGGAATTCGCGAACTTCCGCCGGTTACTCATCACGAGCAGACGAGCGGCAGCTGTGGAAACAAGCCGCCTCTTCCGCCCATCGTCGGGCACAAAGAAGTTCGCCCACAAACTTTGATTTCAATGCCCGGAAACTCGTGATCACCGTTTGAATGGCCAGACAGAAGAGTGGGCTGATGGACGGGAAGTCACGTACGCTCTTCGACGACAGTTCTCGTGATCAAGCTCAAACATTGGCCGCTAAACTGTAAGTGCTTGCGTACGCCTTCCAAAATGCAAAAAGCAAGCAAATTGCTTTTGGGTTCCGCACCGATTCCGCTTTTTGTCGTGTGTTCCGGGTGGTGTTTTCGTTGCGGACACAGAGCGCACACTCGTGAGTCCCGTTCGAACACTCGTAAATGCGGGAGCACGCTTCTGCCGAGCGTTTCGTTCGATCAGAGGTTTGTGCACGACAGGAGTGGAGCTTGTAGTTTGCAGTGCGTCCTTGAGTGAAGAGGAACGCTTTTGAATGCGTTGACTCAACGAGGACGTGTTCAAAAACGTAAACGGGAAAATGCGGAGGATCCAAGACAGGACCAAGCTGTATTTCTTCAATCAACCCCCGCTTCTTCTCGTTTACGATCCACGCGCACGAGAAACAAGTGCGTGGGCCGTGATCCCGCACACGGCCGACTCTTCGCGCTGAACGGAACGTTCCGCCGATCACGAACCACGCCCCGAGCAATCGAAACGGAGGCACGACTACGTTTCCCGGCCACCCTCCGCATTTCGCGATCAAAATAGCGAGGGCTGAGCAAACAGAACGCGCGAAGCCACCGCCCGTCATCCTCGCATCCCGTCGATTCGTTGGGAAATCCACCGAATACGCGGGACGGCGCTGATTGGAGGAGAAGCCGCGGGATCCGGTCGGCAGATCTCGAGCAGAGATCACTCGCCCGGCTGCGCGAATTCGGGGCACTCGAAGCGGCACGAATTTCTTGCCGCTTGCGCAAACCGGCCGGCCGGCCACCTCGCTGCCGCAACGTCACCCGCCGTCCTCGTTGACGAGAAGCCAAGGACGAACTGCCCGCCGAGGAGGAGGAAGCGGCTTCATCTCAGCGGCGTATCGCCGAACGGATTCTCGGAACGGCGAGCGGAACGCGTAAACAACCTCAAACGGCTGCAGGCTGAGTGCCGTGCAAGGTCGTGCCTCGCGCTGAAAAACAACTGCCGCCGTTGCAAACTCCCCCGTCGACGAACGAGGAATTCGGGGCGGCGGTGTTTGTCGCTTGTGCTGCCTCTCAACCGATCCTCCTTCTATGCGACCTCCAAACGACGATCACTTGAACTTGTGCCCTCAAGCCGAAGGTTCTGCTCGACTTTGGTGTGTTTTTGATGATCGTAAACGTTGCTCGCAGCAACGAGCAGAACGGAACTAACGCCAACGCGTTGTTATCTTCAGCCAACTCGCCTTAATGGCTTCTCCAGCCATCAATTCGATTGTCTGCATTACGCAAAGAGACCGTAGCGATTGAAAGAAGAAGCAGGATCTCCGGCAAACAAGAGCGAATGGAAATGCCAGCCGTTCTATTGGGCGCGATGGTCGACGCCCGCATTGACGCAAACGACCCACTTCTTTGCAAACAAACGAATCACGTCATGCAATTCAAACGACCCGAAATAAGCGAGGCGGAAATGGCCGATTGTTAGCGAAAACACTCGTTTGATCACGGCCGGCCGGCCGCACACTCCCGCCACTCGTGACCTCGGACGTGTCTCGAACAAACGTCGAGAGGCCGCTTTTATCACTCGGGAACATGCCTGCGATCACTTTCCGCATTCACTTCGTTCTGTCGAGTTCTGCTCAACTTGTGCACAAGCTTTGCGTTTGTTTGATCAAATGAATGGCAATGAACTACTCAGGACAGGATTTTTCGACCATTTCACTGGCTAGAGCAGGGAAAACGAAAATACGTTCGCAGGAGCATAAAGCCCCTGAAGTACGTGCCTTCGATCACACCTGTGATGCTGAAATGGAGGCACAGCCTGGAAATTCGTAGTCGTGCGTACTCGTCATTCCTCTTACGCGACCTGAATACTCTGAACAGTGCAAGCGGGTCGACCATCCCTCTGCCTAGAGCTCAGGCTTTTTAAACGGCTTTCCGTAACAAAACGATAAGGATTACAAAAAAGGCATTACAGCACATGCGTCTTGTTTTTTAAGTACTGACCGTCTGGCAATCCTTGAAACAACGCCGAATTGTGCTGTCGAATGCCCAATTCGCTCAATTCAAACAGCAAAAGAACGGCGCCTTTGCAAGCGGAAGCTCGTCGAAAAGAGTGAGTAGAGGCGATAAGCATCAGACAAACGGCGGAGCACAATTCCTCCTTCTTCTCCGCGGATCGCGTGTTCTCAGGAAGAGTTCCACAAATTAAAATAAAAACATCAAGCAAGATCTCCATGCATTTCTTTGTGTCGATTAATCCGCTGAATACAATTTTTGTTGCCTGTTCCCGGAGTGATCTTTCAAACTTCACCGTTTGAAGGGTGGTTATCGCACGGCTTCGATCTTTCGGACTTGCCGTCCCGAAGGTCGTCGCCGTCGCCTTCCGCAAAAAGGCTGGCTGTCGATGCTCCAGCCACGGCGGGGGACTCCAAATACTCGTCTCAGCGCAGAGATCGGCAGCACTCCGCTCGACCGGCAGCCCCGCGGAGATCCCAATCGCCCGCCGGCCCGGGCAGGAAGCAGTGCACCGAAGACCAACCGAAGAGCGAGTGGCACCCTCCGTGTTCTTGCCGTGTGCCCTCCAAAACACACGCAAGAGCACTGGGGAATTTCCGCACTTCCGCTCGTCGCCCACGGGCATCGTCGGCCGGCCGAGTGCCGCGAGATTTCGGTCGGCGATTTCAAACGAGAACCGATTTTGTGCCGCCAAACATCGAGAACAGTCTGCTCACCGTTGTCTCGTCCATTCTCTACATTTGGACTCCGCGGGTAGACATCCTGTGTTTACCGTGCGGAAAGTGGAAAGACATTTAGCGAAGCGGCCGTCCCGTTAGAAGACAACAGGCGACATCTCGAGCAATCTGTCGACATTTAGCGACAAATCGCTGTGCGCCAGACAAAAGCAGAAACTGCACTGGAGTTTTTGGGCGGCTTGCACAAAACAATCTGCAATAAGAGGCTGGACTCAACGGAGGCGAAAATAAGTGGAACTTTTTTGATGTTTTATTGGGCGTATAATCAAATGGCATCATCTGACGAATCAAAACGATCGAATGATGGAAGCATGAGCTTTTGAAGAATGCGTGCTCTTTCAAAACACACGCTTCCCCTTTTCCGTGGCCACTTTTCCACCGGCCGGAGCTCGTGCGAACTTTCCTCCGAGTTATTTCAACTCCCGTGCTTGCTCTCGTGAATGAATTTCAAACGAGCTCCCCGACTGCAATTAGCTCCCGACTTTGTTCTTCACTTCCGCATTCGCAAAAGAATGATGTTTGGCGAACACAAACCTCACTCCACCTCGAGCTTTTATTCTCCTTCCATTGCTCCGTTCCAATGACCACAAACACCGCAGAAAAACAACGAAACGGAGCTTTTAACTGTAAACGAAACACAAAGCACACTACGAGCACATTGTGTATCGATGTCGAGAAGTTCGATGCGTAAAGCACGAGCGAAGCAGGGTTTGTGTCAAAGGAGCTTGTTAATTACACGGCAGATACCCCGATTCTGTTGCAAGCGACACGCACTGACCGTTACACTCTCCTTGCAAACGAATACAAGACGCACACCAGATGAACGCGAATCTGAAGTCCCAAGCAAAGCAAGTATACCACTGAAGTTAGACGCCTGGTCACCGAGGTGCTCGCAAGCAACAAAAAACTACCGTAAAGAAACACGGCCGTTTTGATCTAATGACTACGGTTTTGATCACGTGACGCGTTAGTTGCGTGGAGCAAATTGGACGAAATTGAGTTCGCCGTCGGACACGCAAGCAGAAAACAAACGCGTTGTGTTCACTTCGTTCTTCCTGTGCTCCCTTTCCTGCACAAGCCCACTGACGCCAACGGCTCGACAAAAACGAGCAAGAGCGAGCGTTTTCCGCTTGAACTCGACAAATCGAAAGTAGAACGGCCCGTTACCCTGCCGACAAACGGCGATCAAGATGCCCGTGCATCACGAGAATCGTCTTCGGTCCCAACGAATCGGCGACAATTGCCGACGTGTCAATGATGACGAGTTCCGGGTTGTTTCGGAAAACGGACGGAACGATCGGTTCTCGTTTGTTTGACCAAAGAACAAGCATTTTGCTGTCATCCAACCAATTTCGTGGGGTTGCAGCGGTTGATCGTAGCGGGCAAGCATGAGCAAGTACGTGAGAGGTCAAAGCCAACCTCTACATTAACTGCAACATCTTTCAACAGCAAAGAAGAGGAACACGTGAAGACCGTGGACAAAGCAGACGATTCACGTGACCGAAACATCCCACCGATCATTTCGGTCCGATTTCTGTACGCTTTCGCGTAGCCAGTCGAAAGTAGAACGTAGCCGCCGGCTGGAACGATAAGCATTCTTGCTCTTTTCGTAACCGAGCCTACGCTTCCCGATCGGTCGGGCGGCCAGGCGGCGGGCGACAAACAAAGACGGGGGTTCCACGGGCTGCTCGCCGAGACCAACGTTGCGGACCGTCTGCTGGAGATTAGGAGCCCTCCATTCGACGACCAACAATCCTCACCGCCTGCATCCCGTCATCCTTTCTTCCCTCTCCCCGCGGTTATCGGTCGAAAATTCTGCTCGTGCCCGTGTGCCCAACGGCGACCGCTACGATGGTCTCGATCGAACGATCCCGACCGCTACGCGGAGAGTAGCCCGAAACATCCTCCACAGCACTTTGAACGGCGCCCACCCGGCGAGCAAAGGCGAGACGCCCGACTCGGCCGCTTAATGAAGAGGGTGTGCCCAGCTGTGATGACTGCTTTCGAATGTCATCATTTCTGACCCGCCGGCTACGGGTCAACGAGCAGAAAAGTGGATGAGAAAACGCACTGAAGGTAAATTGTAGTGAAAGCAGATCCCCCGCTAAACCAAAGGGAGCGAACGTGAGTACCGGCAAGGTGCTGCTTATCTGCTGCCAAAATAAGCAACAATAAGAAGGGATAACGAGAAAGATTGAAGACGACTCACGGCCACCCACCGTTCGTTTTACTCGCGTCCTCCCCCGACATCCGGCCGTCTTCTTCGAGTAGTCCGCTTAGTTCACTCGATTGGCACGAGTTTGAACCCATTAGTGCGGGCGGATTGTTTACGACCGTTTTCTCTGGATTGTGGTTGCAGTCTCTGGTTACGGGAGATTACCTGCAATAAACGGAAAGAAGACGGCAATCCCCACAAATTAATCAAAGAAAGAAGTGATGCGATTCAACCTGCTTTCGATCTGTTCGTCCTTCTTTTCACCGTAACCACGGCATTTACTCAAACTCTGCAGACGTCATGGAGAAGAGCGGCTGCTGATCTCGTTGCGTAAACAATAGACGAACGGTCGGGGGATTGGAAAGTTGAACCCGAGGGGGTTTACGAAACGACCGTCTTCTTTCTTCCGTTCACTTTTGACGATCGAGCAGACGGTCGGTCGACCGGGTCGAACGGGCGGATTACCCAAAGATGCCACAAACATCGCCCGTTTGTCTGTTCGAAACAACGCAATCGACATCTGCGTTCGCCTTTCGCAACGGAAGACGGCGACCTTCGAAACGAAAGTACGGGTGGTCGCGGTAATCCGAAGGCGGGGGCCCGTCTGGGCTGTTGGCCTCTCGACATTTGCGGCAAAATACGATACAAGACGTAAGAGATGAGATGACCGTGGAAAACAAGGACAAAGAGCAAACGACCAAGCAACAAATGATCAGCAACCTTTGCAAACAACCGCCTTTATTCGAGCAAACAAACAACCGGGAGATCACTGGGCACCGCCTCACCTCGCATTCGTGTAGTTGACGTAAACGTTGAAGATGAACTCGCCGGCCATGAGCGAGCCGTAGGTTGATGGGTGGTCTGAACAAAGCAAATACGCAACCATCCATCAAGAGATAGACTTACGATTGTCCAGAAAGATCGCGAGATCCCGATCGCCGTCCACCGCTCGGCAGAACGCCCGCTCCCCTCGAGTGCACCACACGTCTAGCCAATGGAAGTGGACGCACGGAGAGCAGTCGACCATCTCCAGCCGTTTGCGGGTGTTCGGCATCACGTTCATTTGATTCTGAGCGAACTCGTCATTTGATAATTGAACGACTGCTTTCTGCTCACCTTGCGCTCGTCGCCAATCACCCCGACCGGCTGGTGGGCGGCAAGGCGACTCTGGAGAACGCGAAAGGGATCTTCGGGGAAGAAGGGCGTCATTCCGGGCACGACGACCACTTCTCGCGCGATTTTGCTCAGATTTCCGTAGAATTCGCGTTGGAATTCGAGCATCGTGTCCTTTTTTGGGTTCTGCTCCAACGGAGGGTCGTCCATGTGGTTGTACCTGCAACATGCCATCGGAATTCTCCCCCTACACCAAGACGACGAACCCGAACTGCGTTATGATCAAATCGATCGGTTCGTCCCACATTTGGAGGGCTTTCATCGAATTCGCGAGGAATTGAACGCAGTTGTCTTTAAAGTTCTAAATGCCGGCAACAAGGAACTACCGGGCAAAGAAGAGCACCCACTTCTGCCAGCGTGTACTGAAGTTGATCGCGCGGAACGGGCGTGCAGGCCCACATCGAAATCAACGTGATCGTGCGGGCGATCGGCCGAAAGTGGTGCGTGATGCCGAGGAAGTTGACCATTGCGTGCGAATTGCCCAGAACGACGACCGTCTTGTGCCCTAAGCCCTTCAAACAAAGAGGAACGGAAAAGAAAGAAGAACCCACTTGTTCGTGACAAACGTTGTCCGCACTCAGATTTCCTTTGAAAACCGTGGGCAGAGAGGCGTTCGAGTTGTGGCACAACTGCCCGTAGTACGCGAGTCGTTTGTTGAAAGCGAGTGTTTCGTTCGGAGAGAAGCGTTCCGGCGATCCGCGGCTCTCCCACAGCTTCAAAGTGGTCTGCAGGATTGCCTCCTGCTCGGCCGTTTGAAGCGGTTTTTCCTGAAGATAACATGAAGGGAAGTGAGCAACGAGTTGAAGGCCCACCTCGATCAACGTCATGGAACTTCGATGCAGACAGACGATGCAATCGGCGGCGAGAGCGTAGAGAACAAAAAGAAACACGAAGAGCGCCGTCCAGCTTTTGATCGCCGCCAGAAGCCGTCGGAAGATCGTCTCTACCGCGTGGCCAACGGCGATCGAAAGAGCGACCAGAAGAACGGCGGCTGAAAGCACATGTCGTCTAAACGATCTTGGAGCCAACCTACTTCTCCAATCGGCTTCGCCTCCTCCCCGGTACTTGGCCGGCCACGCGTAGCGGTGGAGAGTGAAGAGCGGCCAGTGGATCAAGTAGATCGAATACGAAGAGTCGCCCAAAACGACCAGTGGGGCGGAAGAAAGGAGCCACTGGCCCTCGGACGGCAACGCGACGATCAAAGCGGCCACGAGGACGACGAGCAATCGTTGGAGTTCACGAGAAGCCGTCAGTTCCCATTGGAGCAGGAGAATCAAGACGATGAGCGGCAGTCGATGAAGAAGACCGACTACTTTCTGCTTCCTTCCACTCAACGGTCGATTGAGAGCAAACCGTCGGGATTCGTAGGCGTAGTGCGCAAAGAAGCCGACCAGAAACTCCCACAGCCGGGCGTCCAGCATCATGTGCGACGAGTTGCTCCGGCCGGCCATCGATTGGCGGACGAACGAGGCGATCAGCAGGACGGAAAGAAACGCGAATTTCAAGGTTGCGTGAACCGTCGAGAGGAAGTGCAGAAGGACGACCAGTGGGCACACAAGCATGTAGAACTGGAGCTCAACACTTAACGACCACGTGTGTAGGAAGAGCCGCATCTTTGATCGCTAAACGAACTGTTGAGTGAATGAGTGTGTTCTATTACCAAATCAAAATAAGAAGTCTTGTGAACGGACGGGAAGTTCGAGTAGAAAAAGAGCGACGGGACGCTCTCGTCGGCCACTTGCTCGAATTCGAACGGCGAGACCACCCACAAAGCAAAGCCCAACACAACGAAGATCCCTGACACGTAAAGCGGCAAATTCGACGAAGCCGACGGAAATAAAAGCCAATGACGTCCGAGCGGCCGAGCGGAAGGCGGCGGCCCAACAGAAAGCACATCAAATAGCCGGAGATCACGAAGAAGCTGCAAGAAAGCGGATGAAAGGCGACTCTCGGCACTCACACGTCCACACCCAAATAGCCGCACATGAAACAGGAGCTCCGAATGTGGAAGAGAAGAACGAAGATGATGGCCACGGCTCGCAATCCCTGGATCTCCAATCGAAGGCCATCTGAAATGACAAAAATGAATCATTGAGAAAGGACTGCTAACAAACGTCGAACCGGAGAAAGAGACGGGAGTAGATTAAGTCGGCGGTCTTTATCCTCCTCCAAACAAGAAGCCGACCGTGTCCTTACAAAGGGCAAAACAATCGATGGCTCGCTCATCCAGCTGAAAGCAAATCGTAACAAACCAACAGCAATTTGCGTACTTTTTTTTGTTAAACACGCCAATAAGTCGGCATATGTACGTCTCTTACGGAAACGGAGCGCGCGATGCAAAAAGCAACTTTTTTGAGCAATTTCAAAGCACGGCGGAGTTCAGCTCTCCTTCTTCGAGCACTCGCTGTATTTCGCCTCACGTGGTTGTTTGTTCAAAAGCTCCACACACCTCGACACGCCCGAGATCAGCTGGGTACAACGAAAGAAATTTGTGCACGTCATTTCGTACCCTGCCGCGAGCGCAAGTAAGCCCCTCTTCTCGTTGGAGGCTTTCGGCTGCGAATTTCCGAAATCACGTCCTATCGAGTGATAAAAAAGATGCGCCTCTTCTATTTTGTTTGTTCACACCTCCTCTTTCCGTTATTCTTCCGTGTAGTCCACTGCGTAGCGTGGGTTGTGCGGGAAAGCCGGTTAGCAGACTGATAAGAAACGCCCTTTACGCGAGGATCCGCATTCCTTCTCGTTGGGATCACTACGGCCCGCGGGAAACGCCCTATTTCCTGTGCAAGGGGTGTGATCACGGAGTGCACTCGCCCACGGGTCGCGAATTGCTCTCAGTTTGTCGTTTTTTACGGCCGACGAATAATCGCGTTCACTTTTTGTTGCGGTGCGAATCGAGGCGTCATCTTTCGTCATGTTCGGGAAATTAACCAACACCTCGCAGCAACACGATTGTCCTCGAATTTATTGTACAAACAGCACGGAACAACGGAAGGCGCAAACAAGCATTCAACTGATCACCGATCGTCCGAATCGCTCCACAATCCGATGTTTTCGAATCAAATCGACCCCATCGGCGGCGGCCATCCGCGTCTTCCGCCACAGCTTCTCGCCGTTCTCCCAATAGAGCCGGTTGTTGGGATCGGCGAACAGAAGGCGGGATTTGAACCCAAAGACATCAGTCCAAGTGATCGTCGCGTACACAGTGGCCACTTCGAACATCTCGACGGCCGCCGCCCGGCTGAACGGCGGCTCTGCGGAGCGGCGGGCGAATTCGGCGGCCAGTCGCAAGTGAAAGCGATCGACGGCCTGCCGCTGGACTGCTCGGCGGATCTCTCCGTCGCAGTTGTAAACCAGAAAAAGCGCCAAATCGAAGAGCGGAGAGCCTGAAAACAACCAGTTGACTTCTTGTTTGGCCTCTCCAAACCGACCGACAAAAACCGTTTGCCAGTCGATGAACGCGACGATCTTGCCCGTCTTCTTGTCGATCATCAGGTTGTTCCTACAAGAAGAACGAGAGATCAGAGGGAAGCAAGGAGGCCTTACGGGTGGAGATCGCCGTGACAGAGCGTAGGTCCACCTGCAAACAACAAAGAGGTGAAAAGAAGCAAAAGACGGGAACTCACCGAACTTCTCGGGCAGTTCGCAGAGAGCAAACGAGGAGAAAGCGGGCCAATCGATTCGGTTCATTTCTTCGATCGACTCGCGAAGTTCTGCAACGAGCACGTAAATTCGTACACGAACTGCTGCCACGAACCTGCGCCGCGGAACTCGCCGACCGCCGCGAGTCGTTCGTGAATGCGCGCGCTCATCACCTCACCGATCACGTTCCTTCGGAATTCTCCCCTCTACTGGGCCGGCGGCAGTTCGAAGTGGACGAACGCCTGCAGCAAGAATGGAGAGGATGCAAGGGAGAACTCACTTGAAAGGCGGCCAACTGCACGGCCACACTCCAGCACTGCTCGCGGGTGGCCGACGAGAAGAAGCCGAGCGGTTCGGCCCGCCCACTCAAATCCTCCATGAGCAACACGCCCGGCTGTCCGTCGGGGGTGAACGGGCGCGAGAAGATCGTGCGGGGGAGCGAGGTAGTCGGCAGGGAGCGGAGAAGCGAGTAGACCGCGCACTCCCCGTTGTGCATGTACTCGATTGTCTCAACGAGAGAATAGATGAGTGCGATAGATCCTTTTCCTGACATCGTTCAACCCGCCCATCTGTTTGGTCAGTTTGCCCAAGAGGTCGGCCGTCGGCAGTTTGATCGCCGCCGAGTACGCCGCCCGCCGACCGCCGGCGATCGTGAACGACAGGCGGAAGACGCGCGAGCAGAAGCCGCTTCCTTCGCTCAGCAGTTGGGCGTCCATCTTAAGCGAGAAGAATGGAAAGAAAGCAGAGGAAACTAACCGAAGTGACCCGGCCGTCGCCCACCGCCTCTCGGAATTCCTCGTCGTTTTGGCGCAATTTCTCCAAAATCCACTCGTTTGAGAAGCCGATCGTCTTGTCCAGCCCGCCGGACAGTACTGGAAGCAAGAAGCGATCGATTTCTTCACGCCCCCGCGAGAAGCAGAAAAGTGAACAGCAGGATTGTTTATTTCTTTCCCCAAGGTCCGCTAAGCCGACGTGGCACTGGCCGGCCGGCTGTCTTCCCAACAGAGCCGCTCGTTGCACTTCGCGTTTGTCGCACGACTCGGCGGCCACTCCGTTCGCTCGCTCGCTCGATTCGATGAGCAATGGACACGTCACGCCGCCCAGGAATGCGGAGCTTCTTCTTCGAGCAATTATTCTTGTTCCTCTTTTGTTCCGCAGAGTCCAATTAATTCCGTTCTTTGAAGCACGAGCTCGGCTGTGACTCGGTGTTTGCTGCTTCAAACTCTTTTTGCTTTTGTTCTTGGCTGGCTTACGAACAGAACATCGGAACGCACTGATCAAGAGCAAAAGGAACGGTTTGGAGCGTCATAGCCTTCGCTTCTCCTCACTCACCCGCCCGTCCGCCCGAATTCTCCGCGAACGAAAGGCCAATCGACCGGTGGACACTCCGAACACACGGCCTTTCGTCGATTGCATCAACCGCTGCTTCTCCGCGGATCTCTGCCCGAATCGCCGAGATGTCCATCGAGAATCCGTCGGCCGAACGGTCGGTCGTGGTTCGCGCCCCGGTGAACATCGCTCTCATCAAATACTGGGGCAAATGGGACGAGGTGAGTGCCTTCCGCCGCTCTCTACCGCTTTTATTCCTTTCTTTTATTTGCAGGAGCTGATGATTCCCGCAAACGACTCGATCTCCGTGAGCATCGACGCCCTGTTCGCCGAAACTCGCCTGTCGCTCGTGGACGAGGGCGAGGACGCGGCGGTGGTGAACGGCGAGCGGGTCGACTTGGAAAAAAGCCGGCGATTCGGGCGGGTGTTCCGCGTGAGTTCGCCGTTTGATCGCCGTCTTTACTGCCGTTTCGTTTGCAGAAATTCCGCGAAGAGGCGTTCGGCCGACCGGACGGGCCGCCGTTCGTTCAACTCGACTCGCGCACGAACTTCCCGACGGCCGCCGGCTTGGCGTCGTCGGCGGCGGGCTTCGCGGCGGTCGCCTTCGGATTGGCGAAGTTGGGCGGCCTGTCGGAGGACCAAACCGTCCGGTTGGCCCGAGCGGGCAGCGGGTCCGCCTGCCGGAGTGTTCTGCCCGGCTTTGTGCACTGGATCTCGGGTGGCCGGCCGATTTCCGTCGCCGATCGGGCGGAGTGCGATCGGAGGACCGAGTGCCGAGTGATTTCTTTTTCTTCCGTCCGTCTTTTATTCCACTCTTCTCCAGACTCTGCCCGATCCCTCCGGCCTGTGCAGCCGTCTACGAGCTGTGATCTTCGTGCTGAGCGGCCAGCAGAAGGACGTCCCCAGCACGAGCGGGATGCAGCGAACACTCGAGACCTCCGGCTTGATGGAGCGACGGATCGCGGTGGACGTGCCCGAACGAGTCGCCCAGTGAGTTCCGCTTTCTTCCGGTTTCATCGTTTTGCAGATTGAAGGCGGCAATCGCGGCCGGCGACTTCGGCGGAGTGGCGGCCGTCACGATGGCGGACAGCGACCACCTGCACGCGGTCTGCGCGGACACACGGCCGCCATTGCACGTGAGTTCGCCCACCTTTCTTTTTGTTTGATTGTTCGCTCGCGTGCAGTACCTGAACGAAGACTCTCGACGGCTGATCGCCTTCGTGCGGGAGTTCAACGGAACGGACGGACCGCCGAGGGTCGCCTACTCGTTCGACGCGGGGCCCAACTGCTGCTGCTTTCTGGAGGAGGCCGACGTGCCCGAATTCCTCGCCGCTTTTGCCGCCCACTTCCGCCTTGCTCCTCCCGATGCCGCCGTCCTCCGAACGGGCGTCTGGCGGCCGACCGGCGGCGATCTCCGGCTGCAGTCGATCGTGATCTCGACGGTCGGCGGCGCACCCGAAGTGGTCGACCGCTCATGATTGTTGTTGGTTGTTGTTCAAGGAATAAATAGGTGAACTTGAGCTACTTGTTTTTCCATCGGATGATTGGCATGCCCGTACACGAAAAGCAATTTGGACACATTGTGGACAACCGCAGTCTCACGGTCGAAAAGGTTTATTGGACTCATCAATGGAAGTGAAAGGATATGAACAAAGAAAAAATGAGAGTGATGAATGAAATGACGACCGTCGATACGCCTTTCGTGGCCTTGAAGGAGGACGGAAGCGAGAGGTAGTAGGCGACCTCGTTGTGGAGCATCGCTCGCGTCTCGTTCAGTCCGGCCGGCTCTCCTTCGTAGTAAGTGCAGTCCGTTGATCAAGCAGCGGGCCTTTTCACAAGAACTCACCGTACATCTCCGCACAGTGGGCGGCTCCGGGGGTCACGCGGGAGATCATGTGCTGAGCGGTCGACTTGTTCGTCGAAACGCCCATCGCGTGCCTGCAATCCACCGATTAGAATGTTCAGATGTTGAAACACTCACCATGGATCGATGCCGCCTTGCGGAATGAAGACGTTCGTCGCCTGAAAGCAACTAATCAATCGAGAAATTAAACAGATACTTCACGTTGAAGTCGTCGGGGTGGCCGTAGCGCTCGAAAGTGGCTTGAACGCGTTGCTCTACCACTTTGCGGGTGAGATTGAAGCGGTGTTCGCACTGTTTGATCAAAAAACCGAGCGGAGCGACGTTACCGAAGAACGTGCTGTGACTCGTGGAGTGAAAGCCGCCAAACTGATTGCACAGCAGCCACCACCAGCCGTGCATGTTTGCTAAAACCGTGGATATATGAGAAGGAAGAAAGTGGAAGACAACCAACCGTCTTCCAACGCAGTGGCCTGGTTGTCTTTGCCCAACCAGTGCACAAAAGAGAGACGCCTCAGCAGCGTGAAATTTTTTAGTTCATGGCCCAGCAAGCAAAGGCGATGTTCTTCTGGATGCCCGGCTTATTCTTAAGGTTTTCGATCTGAAACGAAAGAGTTTGAAGAAGACAGGAGCGGAAATAACGAACGCCAATGAAAGAATACTGGACGATCCCTTGAAAGGCTCTGAACACCGCGAAAGTGAACCGGTAAAGTTCCTCCTGTTTCGGCGGTTCGGTCAAGTTCGTGGACATCCTAAAGAAGTTCAATGAGCTTAGCGATGTGGTGGGCACTCACGAGAAGAGTTCGTTCAAGTACGCTCGTCCTTTCCGGGAGCGCGTGGCCGTGCGCAGAAGCGCGAAGGCATCCCGAGTGTTCTCGTAGCACTCCTCGCTGGTCGCCTTGATCACCTCCTCCACCACTAGTGCGTACTCTGACAAGGGGTGCTTCCCAGTTGTCCGCGCCCTTTTTGGACGCGATATGCCTCATTCGACGCGCCTTGTCGAGCTGAGCACGAATCTGCAACTCCCATTGGCCAAAACCTACCTCCGACCGAGATATGAGCCGTCGAAGTTTGCCCGGCTCCGCTCTTTTCCAGCGGTTTTCCAGCGCTTCTTTTCGCCCGGATTGCCGCGTGCAAATTCGCTCTTTCACCGTTGTGTCGGCGTAGTCCAGCGGCAAGTCGGTTGGCTTGCACTGCGGCTCGACCTTTTGTGTTTTTGAGATGCTATTACTTCGCCAATGACTGCGATTGCAACGTTCTTTTTGCTTGCACACGATGTAGTTTGATGAGCTGACTCGATCGGTGCCAAAAGCTCAGCAATAAAATTTTCGACCGCAGACCACGATGACCCCCCTTCGGTCTCGGTTTTCGGGCGGTCGGCAGGCCGGTTAGACGCCGTGAAAGAGCTTCAATCTGTCTCTCTTATAAAGAAAAGTCTTTTTTGCTTCTAACAATTGGATTTCAAAACAAATCTACAAAGACACCCGTTGTGGAAAGGTTTGCGAGCTGTCAGAAAGCGACGAGGCCAACGGTTGGGCTGGAGGTGGTGGAGGGAAGAAACAGCAGATCAACCGACATTCTCGTGAAATTTTGCGCTCAATCGGTTTGAAACAAGCACAAAACACAACCGGTCGTCTAATTGGGTCAGTAATCCACATGCAATTTCTTTCGACTGCAGGGTCCCCCCTGTGATCATACAACAGCCAACTTTGAATGCTCATATCTCGGTCGGAGGTAGGTTTTGGCCAATGGGAGTTGCAGATTCGTGCTCAGCTCGACAAGGCGCGTCGAATGAGGCATATCGCGTCCAAAAAGGGCGCGGACAACTGGGAAGCACCGCTTGTGAAGGACGGAACGTGTGTTGAACACAATCCTGTACGCTCACCCCAAAAGTTAAGTTTCGCGTAGAGCGGAGCGGACGAGGCGATCGCTCCTTGAGTCACGTGCGGGTACACCAAACGGTGGAGTGCGCCGACCGTTCCGGGATACGAACAACTGATTGTCACGACTTTCGGGTTCTCGAACTTCTGCTCCTTCACAAATCCCGTGATGAAGTTCGTGAGGTCGGCCATCGCTTGTTCGACTGTCAAGAACTGAGCATTCTCGCTTGTGAGTTCGCTGAAAGCGAGCAGTGCACGGAAGAATGATAGAGGGCACTCACTCCATTCCCTGATTGTTGCCGAAGAAGCGGTGCTCCAGCTGAACGACGAGAGCGGAGTGCTTCTTGGCGAGCTGCATGCGCGTTAAGGACTGAAATAACGACTGTTAATCAAAAGAAGCAAGAAATTGCCTTGCGTCTTCACAAACCCATTCGCTGGTGATGTTAAATTCGCCGCCGATGGCTACAAAAACCACCTGCTGATCGCCGTCGCCCTCAAAATACTTCCGTTGGACTTGGTAGTGCTGCAAAGAATTAAGTGTATGTAGAAGGAAGAAATGAGAACCCACTTGTTTCCACGCGGCCTTGTTGTTCGGGTCGAAGTTGTCCAGCTTCTGCGGCCAGTAGGCGACTTCGAGGCGCGACGTGTCGTTGCGGCAAACGGTCCAATTCTTCTGCGAGGCCTCAGACGCTTGCCGAGTGTTTCGCACACGCGCGAATTGAAGGCCCGGCCGCGTGGTGTCCACGTACTTCTCTTCGAGGATCTCCGAGATTTGCCGTTCGGCCTCGTCCAGGGATGCAGCCGCGAGAGTCCAGAGCAGAAGGCAGAACGCCGGCCAGACGATCCATGGAGTCGAGCGGGGCGGGGGTGCGCGCCAGCTCATCACTCGCGTTGGTGGGGGCGGCCTAAAAGCTGCAGTTTAGACCGGCCGAAGAACCGATGATTTCCGATCTCCGCCCATTCACGATCGGCAACCGAGTGAAAGCAAGGTTCGAAGGCAAAAAACACGATGAAAGTGATTGATCTCCCACTTTATCTCCGCAGCTCATGGACATCTGAATAAAAACGCGTGTGTTTTGCTTTACTTGCATGCAGAACTCCGGCTTGCGCCCCCAAACAATCAAAACCAACGGAACATGTCTTTTAACAAATTCCGTCGTTCGAGTCAAACGAATGAACGCGAGGATGGAAGAACACGGGGATCCTACGCCTTCCAAATGACATTAACGTAAAAGAGAGTGGTCGATCAAGCTGCAGTCTCCCCAAAATTGGGTCACTGTAACGCAAGAAACATTGTGCCGGTTGGGAAGACCGCCCTCAGTGCAGTCGAGTCGGAATGACCTCAGCTCCTCTGCCTTCGATTCGGTTTGTTTGAAAGAATGAGTTCAACGGCACCAAAATCGGGAGCGATTGTAATCGCTGGCCACATTCCTCTGCGGAACCGGGGGCTGCGCGAGAGTCATTTCGGTTGTCCGGACGCTCCCATCCGCTCATAAACACAACGGCGTTCGTTTGATCTTATCGCGCGCGTCCTGTGAACGCAGGATCAGCGGGTGTTGAAGAATGCCGACTGACTCCCGTTCTCGTCACTCTCCGATCAAAAGCCAGCCGCCGTACAGTAGACGGCGACGACGAGCGGCGGTCAGGGAGCGAGACGTCCAGGTGTTCGCCGGCCGCCGACTCCGCATTCCTCGCGGGGGACGGGACGTGGGCAGAGCGCAGAAAAGCGGCCCCGAACGGAGGATTGCGGGACGGAGAAGAAAAGAGGCCGCGGGATCATCAACGAAAAAACCGTGCGGGCGACGCGGTAAGCACGCCGGAGAGCGGCCGAATTGTTGAGTGCCGAGCGAGCGATTGCGACCGCTTGATCGCGAGCGTTGGTTCGCACGCTCGGCCGAGAGAAACACACTCCCGCATGGTTGACGACGTTTGAGACGTCGAGCTGCACGCAGGCGGTGTTACGGCTGCTCGAGCACCGCACAAACAGCAACACGCCGCGAGCAATGCAAAATCTTCGGGTTGGTCCGATTTCTCCAGCGTTCATTCGCTCACTTCGCACTCGACTGACCGCCGGCCGCCGCCCGGATGCTCGCGCCCGAGAAGCGACTCGTTCGGCAGGTGATGGATGAGAAGGGCAACTGTGAGCACTCCCCCGTCCTCTCCTTCTACTGAATATTCAGCAATGAGCGGCGGAGAGCAGATGGCCCCTCCGCCGCTCACGACGACGGCGCCCAACGGCTCGGACTGGCAGACGGCGGTGATCGTCGTCGCGTGCTGCGTGGCAGGCGCCGTCCTCCTGGTGGCGCTCTACTTCTTCGTCCGCTGCCTCATCAAGCGATGTCGTGAAGGTACGCAAAGAAAGACTGCTCTCTCACCCACCCACTCCACTCGTTCAGGCGCCTCCTTCTCCGTCCGCTCGCCGGTCACCCGCCAGTCGGCCGTCGTGTTGGACCCGCCGGCCGCCGCCTTCTACACGGGCGAGCAGTTCGAGCACCGCGGCCCGCTGGAGGTGCGCGAGCGCGTGCTGGACGTCCCGCGGGAGGTCGGCGATCACGTGCCCATTGACGTCGATGCGAACCCGCCGAACGCCCACCTGAAGTTCACGGACGGGCCGGGCAACGTCGTCTTCGACATCGGCCAGCACGTCGAGGTGGTCGTGCCCGCCGCCTCCTCGTCCGCCCTCAAACGCCGCGAGAAGAACGCCAATTCGTGAGCAGTTGCAATAAACACGCCTTCGTCGAGAGTGCGGGTGGATGGAAGTCGCCGTTGTTTTAAACACACGGGTTTGAAACCAAAGAAAAGCTGGAGACCTTTGCCAAAAATCGAACTTGGGGGTGAATTGTGTGCGCATTCTGCGTCCTTTTTGTTCCACTCGTTCTCGGACGTTCTTGCGTCCTTCAGCGCGTTAGCGATCATGAGTTCCTGGGAGCCCTCGGGAACGGCCCAAAAATTGTGGAATCCGTAGTGAATTCGGACCGCTACTCACTTTTCTGAGAGGTAGAACCTGCTGGAGACGAGCAGGCGGCCCTTCTTCTGTCCGCCGGTCGGACGCTGCCCGATGGAAATGCGGCAGAACGCCCTTGCTCTCTTTTTCGGAGCGTCTCTCTTGAAAGCACGCTCTTTTCTTTGCTCGCACTCTCTGCGTCGTCCAGATGGTCGCGTGCTCTTGCATTCGCAAATTTAAGTCGTCTGTAAAGCGTTCTCTTACTCTAACAGATCGTTTGATTACCGTTTATTAACAAGGCTACTGCTTCTGTACAACACATCGCTCGCTGCTCAAAACGCTTTGGACATCATCTCGAAGTCTCGCTTGCCGGTCGCCGTGGTCGTCGGGTTCACGAACAGCGGCGTGGTGGATGTCGTAGAGGACGTTGCGTATCGCGTGAGGCGCATCGACGTCAAAATCTGGTGCCCGGCTTGAGTGGCCAACGAGAAGAAGGCCGAGCGATACGTGGAGATCAAGACGAAGACTGTGAGCGCGTTGAGAACCTTGTGAACGCACTATTAGAACGAACTTCTAATGAGTGCCTACCGGAACGATCGCGTAGGCCATGAAGAGGAATTCGTAGGCGTAGAGAAACGAGATGTCGAACCACCCAAGGATCATCACGACTGTCTGCGGTCCGTAGAAAGCTGAAGGAAAAAATAATTGAGATTGACAGGCATCGAATAAACACACCGAGCAAAGGGACGAGTGCTTGTATTCCGAGTGTCCAGGTCAGTTGCTTTTGAACTTTCAATTGGGAGCTCACGACGTTCCGTTTTTGGTAGAGGAAGAATTGGATGTTCACGAAGCACGCAATAATAATCAAGTAGGTGGCGAGGATGACCTGCGTTCCATAATACCATAGCTGGAAGACTTTGGAGAGCTCCTGAAGAAAGTCGATCAATGAATACGAGGCATCACGCTGCTCACAATCTCCGCCCGGTTGTTGGACTCGCTGAACTGTGGGAGGAAGCGCGTGCAGTCGGGGTTCGGAATGTCCACCAGTTTCATATTGTGTTCGTACACACCCGCTGACGCGTAGTTGATGGAAACGGAGCAGAAGAGCGAGAGCAAAAAGAAGATGAACACGAGGAATGCAAACTCCAGGCGGCGCATTTGGTGGTCCCTGGAGGAACGACAGACTGTCTTGTGTTTGTGCGCTACTTACCAGCAGATAACCAGGTAGCGGTAGATGAACGGCACGCAGCAGTAGCAGACCTAAGAAAGTGGTGGAATAGAGAGCGGAAGGCGTGTTTTACAGAAAAATAGCAGCCAACGTATTCGGGTATCAAGAGGTAGTTCAGTTTGCCGCCTTCGAATATCGACCAGTTTTGGACCAGCTTGGGTAACACGCCGTCCAGAGCGAAGGTCAGCAAGTAGTGTTTGCCAAGAAAGGCGGGCCGCTGCAAAGAGATCATTTGGATGAACGGACAGCAAAGGAGCTTACCGCTTGAGTCAGGAATTGGAAAAAGCTAAACGAAGCGATAGAGGCGAATTGCTCGAATTGGCCTGCATACCTCGAGAAGATGTCGATGGCAGCAGATGTGAGCAAAACCTGCGTGTACGGGCGAAGAACGGCGGTTGTCTTCTTGTAGATGGCGACGAAAAGGAAGAGGTTCAAGAAGAAACCGGTGAAGTTCAGCACTCCGTACGCCAGTTGACTCGAAAGGGACGGGCAGTTGAAATTCGTGAAGCCAGAGGCCGCCAACGCCTCCACCAACTCGGTGGGCTCGATGGTCGACGGCAGAAGAGTGGTGGGCATCGCGGAGGTCAGAAGGGTTGTCTTCCGCGACATCTCGGACGACGGCGAGAGAGTCGAGTCGTGCTGTTGAGTAGAAAGAGCTAATGCAGGGCTCCTGGTTGAATCTCAGCAACAGCAATAATTAGAGTCAAGTAGTCGACTACCCAATGAGACTACGGGCTTTCGCTCGCCTCTTTCGCCCTCCGCTTTCTGCCAACTGCTGATTAGAAGCCGGCAGTTGTGTTCGGGCGAGCAAAAGTGCACAAGCGGTCGATAAGCGCAGAAGAGCGCGTGGAATACTCGGAATCGCCGCCGAAGCAAACGAACTCGCTTTCTTTCGATCGTTTTCAACGGATCGTTGCGATTTGAAGGGCCAGGACGCAAATGACGGCAAACAAAAAGGTCGAGTGGTCCGCGGAAGGCGAGCTGGAAGCGGCCGTTCGAACGACAGGGAAAGTGAGCGGAGTTCTCGGAACTCTCGGTTCCCAACGACCTCCGGCCTGCACGCCGGTTGTCATCGCAGCCGGCTGTTCGAAGCGGTGGGAACGTTCGGCCGTCTGCCTTCTCACGATCGACTTCCGCCCGGCAACCTCAGGGTACTTCGAATCTCGGCCGGCTTCTCGGCAAGTGCACACCGTCGGAAGAGGAGGTTAAAACACAGACCGCTCATGGACGCTTGGTTACAGAAATGAGGGACGGAACAAACGATCGCTTCCGGCATCGACAACCCATAGCTCGGTAGATTCCTTCGGTTTTACATGCGTACTTGATGGTTTTTGTTTCGCTTGCAAAGACAACTGGATGGATACTTCGTTAAAATGTTTAGATTAGAAGTCAGTTTTTGTAGATGGAGGTCGTAAGCAGCAGGTGAATTGGTCGTCTCCTCTCTTCCTTCCGAATTCACCTGACAAGCGGCAAGTCGGTCGGTGAGACCGTTTCTCCGATTTGTATTTCGGATGCTTTCGGAGGTCAAGGGAGTTGGACGACGAGGGGACGGCCTTTTCCGCGTTTTCCCGGCGTGTTCGTTCGATTAACCGTTCGCATGGCTTCAGATGGCGAATGACGAGGAGTTCGACAACAAATCGACGGCCATCCTGATCAACGACGATCAGGAGATCAAGCTAATGGAGTACGAGGTGACGGCCGAGGAGGAGGGCGAGCGACTGGAGGCGTGCCTGCCGCCCGAACAACGGGGAACGATTCCGATGGAGTTGGGGGACGACGACGAAGAGGAGGGAACGGTGAAGGAGATTGAGTACGTCCCGCCGCCCGCCCCGCCGATCGCTCCGGCAGGCCCCGAACTGAACTTCGTGCTTTTCGCGCGCCATCGCTACGCAAAGCACGTCCTCTCAACCTTTTACGCGACCATGATTTGCATTCTGATCTACGCAATCGTCCACATGCTGGCCATCGTCTGCATCCACTTTCTTTCTTAAAAACTGTTGTTTACGTCCGCTGTGGATTCTTGCGAATAAACTCCTTACAATGATGTGTCTTCCTCGAATGACAAATGCGAACTCCAAGAAGTGTCGCTCCACAGTAAGAAGAGCAGCGAAGGTGTGTGAGAATGCGAAGCTTGTGACCCGTCCGAATGGAAGCGATTCGTGGGAAGGTCGAAGGGTTAGCGCTTGTTTGCAGAATGGAATTCTTGTAATCGGTCTTTTCTTGTATTCGTCATATGCACGAGAAAACTACAGTACGGATCCTCGAAACTACGTCCCGTTGTTTGGCGTCGGTAGCGCTAATCAATTCGAATGCAACTGACAGGCCGAAATCCCTCAAATCCAACCGCTCTCACCGCTGCTCACTCCCGTCAATCCCACTCGTTTATTGTGCGTTCGAGTGCGCACTTTCCGCCGATCCGCTCGCCCGATCGGCCGCTCGTTTGATCCGCCGGCCGCTCGTCGAACAAAAGCGATCCCGCCGCCCGCGTTGCTCGCGGGTCCGCGGCGGCCGGCGGTTGACTCACGGGGTGAACCGACAGACCGCCGAGCAAAACGGCGGCCGCATTCCCGTTGCTAAGCGATTTCTCGCCGCTTTGCAAAAAGGTCGTCTTCTTTAAATAAAATGGAAGAAGTCGTACGACTAAAGAACGTCGTCGTTTAAGTTCGCCCACGTGCACGTGTGCTCCTTATCGCTCCCGTCGCTCTTCAATCGGGCAGTTCGAACGAGCGGCCCGCAAACTGACCACTTTCCGCCGCTCGAGTATCGAAATCCGTCCGCTTTCCGTCACATTTTCTCGCTTTTTATCCCGTTTATTCATTTTACTCATTACACTTCCGCCTTAGGATGAGGCGAAAACGGGTATTTGAAAGACTAGTCTGCAGCCTTGTGCTCGTCGTCCTACTCATCAGTTTCGTCCAGTCTGCAGAACAAGGAGCAGATTTCCGTAAGCAACTGCCACCCACAGCCAACACTTTCAATCTCCACCTTTCAGCTTGCGCTTCTCGCTGCGAGAAGGCGTGTACGCGCAAATGCTCGGCTCGCGGCATCGGCGGCTCCCATTGCGCGGCCACTCTGACCGTCGGGCGATGTTCGTTGATTGAAACAGGATCCTTAAGTGTTTGTTTTGTTTCAGGCCTGTGCCATTGCGATGAGCCGGAAGGCGTGCTCACGGACTACTGAGTAGCCGCTCACTCTTCACATCTTTATTTCTCAGAAATAAACAGACAAATATTGGAGGTGTTTGAGTTGAATAATGGCCGTTCAAATGATGATCGCATCGCCTCCACACTCGCACTTGCAGCCCTCCTGCACTCGCTTGCAGCGGCCGTGGCTGCCTGCCCCAAGACACGCCCACTGGCAGGGGATGTGGCAGGAGTTCGTGCATTCTGCAAGCGACAAGAAGTGAACGGAGGGTGGAATGAACGTGCCTGATCGAATCCGTTCGGTGGCCGTCGGAAGGGGTGTTGTTGTCTCGATTTCTTCCGTCTGGACGACGACGAAGAGGCCAAAGAGAACGAGGGCGATCGTCCACTTGCGGACAGTAGTCGGAGTCATTTGGCAAGCGATGAAAGCTGTAACACACGAAAAACTGCGAAGAGCTTGCGGATATGCGCGGCCACGCCCAAGAAACACGCTGGACGCCGACCGACTCGAGCCTGCGGCAATTATTCCCCGTCCACGTGCAGAGAGAAGTGTCAAATGCAGAGCGCGGCATCTAATTGCTCCTACTTCTCGGAATATAAAGGAGTACGAGAATTATTTCAGCTTCTCGGAACGAGACGGGCATTTGCAAAAAAACCAAGAGCTTTTCGGTTCAAAACAGGAAAAGAATGGCAGAACTTGGTCGTTTGCAGTCGAGAATCAGAAAACACCCCTGCTTTCCGCAGTCGGTCAACGCGTGGGCACAAGCGGCAATTTTATTTGCGACCCCTTTAGCCGAATTCTCACCCCACCAATTACCGTGGGGGATACGAGAAAGAAGCATCTAACAAACACCTGCCCGTAGTGGGACCAAACGAAACTTCTAAAGGGCATCAAACGCTGTCGTAGTCGTTCGTAAATCCTCAGAAGGGTCGAACATTTCAAACAGAGGGCAGATGATGGATGAATCCGCTGCTTCTTCCTTCGAGACGTTCGGCACGGACAAAAGGGTCGATGTTTCGAAAGAGAAGAAGAGGGGGAAGGGTTTGCATAAAAAAGAAGTTTGTTGTTTGGGTTGAAGACGGCGAAACGGAAATCCGTTCGTTTCGGCCGCCCATCCCGCTCGCTTACGCGCGTTCCGGCCGTCCTCCTCCTTCTTTTGGCCGCCTTATTGTTATTCCTGTCCTTCTTTCCGATGCTTCCGCACGTTTGACGTCTTCGAAAGCGTCGGCACGTGCAAAGCCGTCCATCCAAAACAATTGGGCAGAAGTGGGCGCAAAGAAAACACTCAGCAAGCCTGCAATTAAGGGTATGTTGATAAGGACCGCATAATTGCAGCAGCCTGCAGGAACAGCCTCGTTCATTTGTTGTTGTCTACTGCTATCAACTCGCACTTTCGAACGAAGTCACCCAACTAACGACAAGTTCTCGGTTATTCGCCTGAACGCGTTTACGACACCGCTTTGAGTGGAATGCGTCAAAGGTTACAAGCGAAAACAATACCAAAATAACTGCAGCGCTCAACGAAGAAACCTCAAGATAAAACGGGACCCAGCTATTTACTCAAGGAAGACGATAGTTGTTCGCTTTTATATCGGCATGACGAAGCTTCCGGCCGTTATTGTTTACCGAGCAGCACGTTAATTATGGCCGTCCGTTCTTTGTTCCCGTTCGACAGGCGGAATTGCCGGAAGACCTTTCCGACTGCTGCATTTCCGTTCGCTTCAACGCTCCTTTTCTTTTTGACCGTACGTGTTCGATGCTCTTGCAACAACAAACAATAAGGAATGACTAAAGACCAGTAAAAAAAAGAACGTTCTTCGTTCACGGAACGAATGGCCGGTCGAGTGGAGAGTCCACTCGCTTACGGGTGTTTGCACCTTCCAAACGTCCATTGTTGAATGCGATCGAAAGGATGATTTCACTTTCCGTCCATGCTCGTTTGCTGCTTGCACACTCGATAACGAAAAGAAGACGGTAGTCCGAAAACGAGGAGAAACAGGTCTATGACAAGTGAGCGGCACGATGCCCCGCAGTCCTCAAGCCGAAACAAGGGCGAACCGGAGAGTGACGGGGATCAGCCTTGTTTGCTGTTGATCATTCCTCGCCTTGCGCACTGCGCGTCGACCATGGCGACCGCCCAATCGCTCTATTTTTCGTCCTCCGTGAAGCCGCACGCCCCGCTTCGGATGTTCGGCGACCGTTTCGTCTTCCAGCTCGACGACGGCCGGGAAGACGCCGACTTCTACGGACCTGTTGCCTCGAACAATCCAGGAGTTTGCTGCTTTCTGGTCTTCGATTTGATCCGGCAGAAGCAGCAGTTAATGTAAAACAGAGAATTATGGACGACAGTGGTGTTTTCAGTTTGTTCAAACCGACCAAGTCCTCTCACAAAACGGAATGGAGCAGGTTCGAGGTGCTGGACGAGACCACGCTCGTCGCTTTCGGAAGCAGCACGATGTGTACGTTTGCCATTCCACCTTTTATTTCATTTTCACGTATTTGTAGTTAGTTTTCGGAACGGTCGCCGCAATTTCACGACAGAGTGGAACGTTCTTCGTCTGAACTTCGAAACGAAAGAATACGCGCCGCTCTACGAACGGCCGTTCGTCTTCACCCCCACAACCATCACTCACGTGCATTCGCTCGGCGATTTGCTGTTCCTCATTGCCAATAGCATGGCCGTCTTCAAACTCGTGCTTTCCGAAAAGAAAGCAGAACTCCTGCCCATCCTGCCGTCCTTCCGAACTCACTTGGACGGCGATGAAACGATCGGATTCCCGCACCTGTTCGTGAACAAACTCTGGTATTTCGATGCGGAACGACGGGCGAAGTACATGAACTCGATCGATGTGGTCGACCGAAAGAAGGAGAGGACGTGCTTGAAGCCGCTGCCCGAAGAACTGGCCGAGCACGAGGGCAATCCGGTACGTTCGTCTATTCTTTTTGCAGCCTTCCGTCCCTGCTTTCAGTCGTTCGTCATGAACGAATGCACGTACGGCGGCCCTTTGATCCACGTGTTGTTCAAGTACACAAACAACCCGTCTTTAACTGGAGAACCCCGGCCGATGTTCATGAGCGGGATCCTCGACCTCCGCCTCCTCCGCTGGCAGCTCGTCCTCCCGCCCGCTCCGAACGTCTTCCGCGACATCGCCCTTTTCGGCAGTCAGCAGGCGGAACATCAGGTGGTCTTCACGGTGGACCCACCGAACAAGCGAGGATCTAACGCTACTATTCGGCGGATTCCTTTAAGGTGAGACTTGAAAAACTCTTTCCTTGAACCCCCTTCTCCTTTTAGACGACCAGACAGCTTGCAGTTTTTAAGCCTCGTTTCGAGTCGCCCACTGCTTCCCGCTGCTGCTTTCGACCGTTTCGCTCAAAGGTTGTGATTCGATTCGAAAAATGTGGAATAAACAGCTTCCAATGACTAGCATCGAATGGCGTTTATCGGTGGCGGCAGACTCAAAGGAACGATTTTTACAACAAAGCCGCCTCTTGGCACAAACGGGAGAAACACCGTACTTCTTGGGGGGAATATGCGGAATGAAAGCGAGATAGACGAGTGATAGGTGGGTGGAAGAAGAGCGAAAGACCAACGAACAACGAACAATTCGAAGTGCGTGTGACCGAAAGGAGGAAGAAAGCTGGTGGAATGAGAGGAAGCTCGCAACGACCCAAATACGAGGAATAATTTAAGACGAACAAAAGAACGATCTAAGTAGTTGAAAGAAGGGGAGGAGATCACAGCCGAGTCGATTCGAAGCCCCTATCCTGCGCCTCGACGGCGGCGGTCAGACGGCGGCGGGCGGCCGACTTCAGCGAGCCCGTGCTGACCGAGCGGGGCGGCGGGCCGGTCGGGAGATCGTTGGCGGCTTCCTGCGCGCACTCGCTCAACGTCCGCAGCCAGTGGCAGGCGATCGTCCACGTGCGGCAGGCGAAGTGGAAGACGCGGCCCGTTCGCGCGTCCACCAGCTCGAAGCCCGGTCGGTGGTCCTCGGACGGCCGTTGGACGTGCCAATGGGCGGGATCGGCGGCGCGCAGCTCGAGGACGCGCTTCGGATGGCGCTGGAAGAGGGCGCGCTCGTCGGCGGCGTGCAGCGGGATCGTCCGCCGCTCGTACTCGACGAGCCGCGTCCCGCGCAGCTCCACGTACACGCACTGGTGAGTTCGAAGCTGAAAAACGACGATAAAACAAATGAGTGGTTGATGGAATAACTTACGAGCTTCGTCTTTGATCGACTGCCCCGCACTTGTGTCTTTGTGAACACGCCGCTCAAATCGGGTTCTTCGGTCGGTTCGGCAAGGAGCGGCCGGTGGTCGACGATGGCAGCCGCCCGGCGCTCGTGAGCGGCACTCGCGGCGTCCTCTTCGTCGCTCTCGTCCTCCTGCACGCGGCCGAAGTGGCCGGCGAGGCCGGAGGTTCCGTGCGACTCCAGCCGAGGCCCCGGCGTCCACGTGCCGAAAAACCGCCGCCGAGCGCTCTGCGGCGTGTTCGAAGCGGAGTACGAGAACTGGCCGGTCGGCGAGGTCTCCGCGTGCGTCCGACTGCCCGACCGGCGGCGCGGCGATCGCAGCTTCCGCGCCGCCCCGTCGGCCATCTCGCTTAGCCGCAGTTTCTTCCACAAATCGGAGACCAGCGCGCCCGCCTGGGCGGCGGATCCCGAGCGGTGGAAGCGGGCGGACGTCCACGAGTCCCGCTCGTCCAGCGACGAGTCGTCGGTGGTCGTCGAATTGGCGGCCGCCGGGTCGTCGTACCAAACGGAGGCGGCATCTCGGCGCGGCGTCAGCTGCCAGCGCTCGATCGTGTGGCGGGCGGAGGAGGGCGGCGAGCAGTCGCCCGTTTGCTCGTGGTCCGCCTCCCGCAGATCCAGCGGCGATTGGGCGAACGACGCGTTCTCGATCCTGAACACACGAGTAAAACAAGAGATAATCGAGAAAGAATTGGGAGCTCACCCGGCCAGATCCCGCGCGCGTTCGGGCGTCGCGTGTTTGCCGCGTTTCCAGCGGCCGGCCAACGTCGTGACGGGCGAAAAGCCGGCGGGTTTCTTGCGCGGTTCCGTCAACGGGACGCTCCCGTTCGGGGTGGCCGAGGCGGGCGTCTTCGTGCCCCGAATGGCGTTCAGCGGGAGGGAGGATCGGCGGGGAGTTTCCGCGGTCTTCTCGTCGATCGCAGTCGGCGGTTCGCAGCGGAGCGAGAGCTCGTAGTACGTGCGCTCCCGATCGGCCAGCGTCGAGTGATCGAGCGACATTTCGGCGGATTGGAGGTACGCGTGAATGTGCGGCAGGTAGGGGAGGTCTTCTGAAAGCAAGGAGTAGACATCAATCCAACGGATGAAAGAACAAACCGTAGACGGAGTCTTGGAAGCTGCACAACTGGCGGAGGATCTTGTTCGTGTTCTCCTCGTTCCGCAGCTGGTCTCTCGCGTTGCGCGTCTTCTTGTTCATGTCGGCCATGAAGACGAGGTCGGTCAGGTACATCCCTGCAAGCACACACCGTAAAAGGCATGTGGAAGGAAGAACGAACCCAAGTGCGGGATGCAGGGCGTGCTCGTGGCGTCCATGTACGCGCGGAGGGCACGGAAGTTCTCGTTCTCGGAGAACAAGTCGGCCAGCCGCTGCTTCGTGTGGCGATCCTTTGAGCTCACTTTCTGCAATCACAGAAGAATTGAGAGGAAGTACGGGGAAGAACGCACCTCCCACGACTTCTCCAGCCGGAAGATGCCCTGCGTGTCCAGGGCGGAGATGATTGCGAACGTCCCGTGCAGGTTGTTCAGTTGGTACAATTTCTAATAAATCGATTTATATGGATGGGTGAGTGAATGGGAGGACGAACCTTGGCCAGTTTGATGAAGAAGGAGATCAGTTGGGCCCGCCGCTCGGGCGTCTGCCCGTTCAGGATCTCGCTTCTCGCGAGGTGGCCGAGAGAGTTGAAGCGGCGCGTGAATTCGACGATGTTCGCCGCCTTTTCGTACTTCTCCTTCTTGCTCCACGCGCCGGAAGTGAGTTCCTGCAGACGAATCAATGAGATTATTGATGATGAGTGCTCGTGTGGTATTTTGTTTTGTTTTTCCCCGTGCAATTGCTTTTGAATTCAAATGAATGGATGGGCGGATGAGTAGGCCCGTGAGAAAGACGCGCCTCTGCCGCCTTATCATCGGCCGTCCCGACTCGTTAGGCGCTGAACCCTGCGGGCGGTGATTCACGCTCGTTTTGACGCAAAGCGGACGGACGGAAGACGGGCGAAAGGCTCGTTCCCGCGTGCAAGGCGGAATTCTCTCGCCGAACGTACCGAAACGGAGATCCGCTTGAAGACCTCGAGGTCGCCGCGCGTGATCTCGGCCGCCAGATCGTCGCCGCTCACCCGCAGCACGTCGAACGTGGCGGGATCGAAGCGTTTGTTCGGCGCCTGCAAACGAGCGGGCAATCAACAACGAGAAGAAAGGAAGGGGGAACTCACCATCGTGTTCAAGAACTCCACATCGGGCGCCATTTCGCCCACGAGTTCCGAGGGGGCGAGCACGAGAACGAAGAGAAGACTCCTCACTCGTTAATGCGATGATCGGAGTCGCGCGGTCGGCATTCCTGAAAGCGAGCGGGATCCAGCTGCTGGACGGGCGGCAATAAACGCGCGGGATGAGCGCGAGAACGCCGTCCACGAGGGCGCGAGGGCGCGGCGACGAGGGAAATTGGGCGGAAGTGAACCGCCCGTTGAACCGTACGAACGGAATTCATTGCAGCAAATCGACGGTCCTTCCGCTCGCCCGGAGGAGCGAATGGAATGGCCGTGGGAAAATTTACTCCCGTTCACAAGTGTTCGCACGGTTGAAAAGAGGAAGTGGCGGTAGAACAATGGAAGAATGAGCGGAAGAACGGCCGTCTTCAATCTGCTCGCCGCTCCTCGAACCCCAAAACTGCCGTCCTCCTGCCGCCCGCCTGCTCGCCCGCCTTATCGCCGCGGCCGGCCGCTCGGCGAGCAAAAGCGAACGCCGCCCGCCGCTGATCGATGGAGTGCGGAGGGAGCACGGAGTGTTGATTGCGGCGGCGATTTGTTTACTCGCACTGGAAAGGAACCCGAGAATGCCGTTCGATCTCCGAGCAAAAGCCGTCGATCGGCCGGACGCAAACAAACGCTCGGCGTTTTGGGGGCTCGTCATCCCGCCGCCCCCTCCGCCCGCCCTCCGCGTCTTGCGGCCGTCCGCGGATTTCTTCCCGCCGTGTTTCGCAATGAGCCGGCGGCCAAAAGAAGAAAATGAAAATAAAAACACGTCCAGTCGATCCGATTGGGCCGACGGGAAGCAGGCCGCAAGAATGAATCTTCCAACGAGCCCGCTCCACGCAGGCGGCCAAACATCGTCGCCCTCGCCCCCTCCAAGACGTTCCTTCCCCAAAGGCTGCTCTTCCTTTTCTGTCCGGCGTCGACGAAAACTTCCGGCCGAAAAGTTGAAAGAAAGTGGAATGACCGAGCAAACAAGGCGAAGGGGGCGGCGGTCGACTTGATCGACAGCCGCAGTCGCCGCGACGTTTCCGGCGGCGAAAAGAAAGTTGCAGCGAAGAACGCGCAAAGGGCGGACGGTCGAGTGGGTGGAGGGCGACGGGGAAGCCAAAAATAAAAACAATTTCTACAGATGCGCGCGGCCATAGCGGACGCGCAGACGGCATATTCCACAAAATCCCGCTTTCTTCCGCTTGTTTTGGAATCCAAGGACGCGTGGCCGCGCATTCCGAAACGCAAGGGCAAAATTGACTCGCTTTCTGCGCGCACGAGTCCGGCATTTGGTTCGCGTCATTCGCTCATGCCGCAACGGCCGCTTTTCTCGCGCCGCGTCCAAAGCGGCCGCACCGCCGAGCGAAGCGGCCGGCGAGTGGGAGCGGCCGGCCTCTGCTCGCCGCTTTCTTTTGGGTTGGACCCCCTGCGTACTCGCCGGCCGCTTTCTACCGCAAACCGCACGCGGGGCCGCAGAGAAGAGCGCTCGGCGTTCCCACGAGATTCGGCCGCCGCTTCTTTCGGTTCGGAACCCGACGGGAAGCTTCGGCGAGTTTATTCGTCCAGTCGATTCGAGTGCGATGAAAACAAGTGAGAAGGAAGGGGAACCATCAGATGGGAGGTTAGACGGTGGCGGCCGACGTCGCGGCGTTCGCGCTGATCGCTTTCACGCGCTCGCCGTGCCACTCGGCGTGCTTCTTGGCGAGCAGCTCGGAGACGCGGTTCGTTTGGTCGCAGACGGAGAGCACGTACGCGTTCCACTGGTCGTTCGGCGAGCCCTCTGAAAGCCAAGCACCCGTGAGCACGCCGAACACCCGCACTGACCGTCGAAAAGCACGATGTTCTCCAGCTGGTCGACGGTGGCGGCGAGGCAGTTGGTGGTGATCAGACGGCCGATCGTGCGCTCCGCCTGGTCGGCCGAAATGCCGAGCAGTTGGCTCAGCGAGTCGAACGTGATGTTCTTGTAGAGGCGGGAGGCCGCGAGGATGTTGTGCTCGAGGACCGCGCGCTGCAGCGTCGACGTGCCGTCCGAGTCGACCTGCCGCTGGTGCGGGCGGAGGACCGCCTCGAAGTTGGTCAGCTGCAAGCAAGAGGCGAGTGAGAGGAGAAGTCGACGGCCACTCACCTCCGCCGGCTTGATCAGACGCTCGAGGAACATCGCCTTGATGACGGAGTAGCCGACCAGCTGGTGGCAGCGCTCGTCCTTGAACACGTTCTTCAGCATCCGGTTCTTCGGCGTTCCGGGCGGCGCGAGCAGCGTGCAGGTGAGGGCGTGCTGGAGCACCTCCTGCTTCTCGCCGGGCGTCAGCTGCGGCTTGTACGAGAGCTCGTGCCAGCGGGTGGCCGCCTCCGCGAAGCGCGAGTTGCGGTCCAGCACCACCGCGTACAGCGACTGTAACGAGCAACATGAACAAGAGCAATCGAATGGGAGACTCGCCTTGTACTTGGTCAGGAGGTCGTCGTCCTGCACGCTCGTTTGGAGCATCGAGGCGCGCGTCACCTGCTGCTCGGCGCCCGGAATGTCGTCCAGCTTCACGAACAGGTCGGCCGCCTTCAGGTAGACCTCCATCTTCAGCTCGTCGCTGAACGTCCTGCAACCCGAACAGAATGAACAAAAGGATGGAAGGAGGGGACCGACCGTTGGGTGCTCTCGAAGCTCACGTTCACGAGCACCGCGAGCGCCTCGCGCAGACTTCCGGCCGCCTCCAGCGCCTCCGCGTCCTTGACCTGCTGCTCGACGGACATTGGTGGCTGCAAGCACGTAGAAAAGATGGACAAATGAAGGCAGCAGAGAAATCGAACGGCAGATGCGACCGTAATCGATCGAGGCAGAACGGCGGCCGGCAACCCAACGCAACGATTTATTCTAAAGATTACACGTAGACGAACCAATTAGACGCGATTCGACCCGCTTTCGGGGATCCGAAGGAATCGGAGAGATCGGCAAGAGATGGAAGTAAGGACAACAGTAGGAGGAAGGGGAAGAATTCACGATCAAAGGTCGGAGGGCGACGCGAGGGCCATCTCGTCCGAAATCCACTCCATCTCCTGCCCGTCCGTCTGGAGGACGATCTCCTCCTTCGGGTCGTCGAACTCCTCCTCGAAGCAGCACTGCCGCTCGCGCTGCCACTCGACGCACCAGCGGCAGTCGGGGGCGAACGTGTGCGGGCCGAGGTGGGGGTGGCGCCGCGCACTGCCGCGTTTCAGCTCGTCTGCAAACGGGAGGAGGAGTGAGGGAAGAGTGGAGGGAACGAACCGGACACTTCGATCGTCTTCGCCTCTTCTTCGGGCGCCCAGTCCTTCGAACTGCCGCCGGCTCGGGGCTGCGAGTCGAACGGGACGGTCGACTGCGTGAAACGGACGGGCACGTGGTTGTAGAGGGCTTGCAGGTAGGCGGCCTGAACGATACGAGGAATAAAGGGCAACAGAAGAAAGCAACCGACCATCTCCGTTCTCGTGAGGAACTTCCCGATCTCCGCCTCGTTCAGCCGCAAGCAGCGGACGCCCGCGTTGATCCCGACGACCGCCAGCGTGTTTCCGTGCCTGCAATCCCCTTCTTTCAACACAAACAACTGGAAAGCGGGCACCCACCACGTCATGTCCAGGAGGGCGCCCGGGAAGAAGTTCTGGAGCACGCAGAGCGGCCGCGAGAAGCCGGGCAGCAGCCACAAACTCAGCGAGCGGTCCATCGCGCCCACCGCCACGCAGTTGAGCGTCTTCTCCACCCCGTCGGGCGTCTTGTACCTCAAGCACGTGGACGAGGAACGCTGCAAGCAACAGACAATTGAAGGAAGACGGATGATTGGACCCACAACACACGAGACGGTGTCCCGGAAGCCGACCAGATCGCGCGTCTGGTCGTAGCCCTTCCGCATCACCACCTTCGCCGTGTGGAAGCCGCTTTTGGTCGCACAGGGCGCGATCAGAAGCGACCCGTCGGCCGTCCAATCCATCCGGCGAAACAGCGAGTTCGTCGGCGCCTTCAAGCACACAAGTAAAAAGGAAGGAGAGAAGGAGGACCCACGTGCGTGAAGGGAGCGCTGATCGTTTGATCGCAGGTCCAGAGGTCGCATCTCCAGATCTTGAGCGTCTTGTCGGAGGACTGCGTGGCGAGGAATCTCTCCAGCGGGTCCCACGCGAGGCCCGTCACGTGGTCGCGGTGGCCGTCGCGGTCGGCGTTCAGGACGACGAGGGCGTTCGGCAGCCGCTCCACGTCCCAAACGATCACCGACGAGTCCAGCGAGCAGGACGCGAGGTACCGCCCGTCGTACGAGAACTCCAGCTGCAAACGACGAGAAGATTGATGAAATCCAGGGAAGAACTCACGTGTTGGACCTCCATCCGGTGGCCGCACAGCGTGAACGCGTCCCGCAGCTCGAATTTCGGCCGGCCGCCGTCCTCCTCGCCGCTCAACCGTGCGAGTTCGAAGAGTTTGAGCGCCGAGTCGCCGGCCGCCGCCAGAAACCGCCCGCCGTCCGCCCGCGACCACCGAACGCAGTTCTGCGTGGCTGAAAGCGAGGGAGAAGTGAACGGAAAGGAAGGAACATCCACTCACAGCTGTAGAGGATCCTGTGGCAAATCCGAAGGTCGGCCCACTTCTCGCTCTCCCGATCGGTTCGGTCGTCCACTTTGGCCGTCGGGACGAGCGGGGCGACGGGCGGCTTCGCGTTCTGCTCGGTCGTCTGACTGCCGCCCGGCGTCTGCGAGTTCTCGTCCTCGCTCATCAGGAGGTCGGCGGGGAAGTGTGGCGGCCGTTTCTCCGCCGGCGGCCGCTTGCTAGGATCATCCGCCAGCACGAACTCCAAATTCCACACGGAGAGCAGCCCGTTGGAGCCGCTCGAGCCGCCGGTCGCCAGCCACCGCCCGTTTGGGTGCACGTCCAGCGAGTAGATTTGCCCATCTGCAAGCGAGCACGAGGGAGTGATCGGTGCGGAAGAGGAATTTTGAGGCAATCGGACCAAATGATCGATGGAAATCATCGTCTTTCGACCAAACCGAAAGAAATCCACCCACCCTGGTAGTCGACCTTCCCGCACTTGTAGATGTGCATCGCGGCCGCAGAAGGCGATCTTTTGCCGGTCGCCGGTTTCCGATCGCTCCGTCCTTCAACGGCCGCTCATCAACAGGCGGATTTCAAAACAACTCGGCGGATCTGCGCGCCCAAAGCCGACGGAACGGCGTTCGGCCGGCCACCCACCGGAGCGAAGTGTCGTCTATTGATTCGCGGAGCGCGTGCGGAGACGACACAAGCTTGTGAAGCGAACGGTGCTTGTACCCAAAGAACGGTCGTTTCCGGTTGATACAAACCGTGAAACACTGACGAGACATCCACAGCGCTCTCCGAAACAACGCAAGACTCGGACTAACAAAAAGCATCTCGCTTTCGCTCGCTTATGCAAACTCCAACGAAAAGAGGTGGACGTCAAATAAGACGCCATTTCGATCCAATTTCCTCCACGGAACGTGCGGCCAGTCGGAACTTCGGAGATGTCGGCGATCGAAGTGCTGCAGTGGGTCCTCGCCCTCGCGCACACCTTCTTCCTTGGTCGACTCGTGAGTGCAAGAAGGAAGACATCCCATCCATTCCCCTCTTGCAGGTGTACTTCGTCCAACACCCGCAGGCGACGGCCACCCTCCGCTCCGGCCGCTCCGGCCGCTCGACGATCCACGCGGGCCGCTCGGTGTGCCGTTTACGGCGCGGCTCCTCGACGCTCGTGGCGATCCGCACGGCCGACGCGGAGGAGATGCGTTGGGAGTGGCGCTGCGACGAGGTCACGCAGTCCACCCAGCTGCTGCACACGCGCTGGACGCCGCCGTCGAGCCGCTCGGAGGCGTCGGAGGTCGGCGGGGACTTCGCGCCGTCCGCCCACTCGGCCGCTTCGCTCGGCGACCTCGTGGATTCGCTGGCCGTCGCCCTCGTCGGCTGATTGTTCTTTCTTGCGAATAAACGAGTGAACGAAGAAGTGGAGTGTTTATTGCCCGTTGGAAAGCTCCTTTTCGGCGGTGAGGAGGGGCCGAAAGCAGTCGGCGATTTGCCGCTGGAATTCGGGCAACGCGAACCGCTCGGCGCGCCGTCGGGCCGCCCGGCGGATTTCTTCGCGTTCCTCCGCGGACATCGCGGCCACCTCGCGGATGATCCGAGCGTAGTCTGCAACGAAGGGAATGGAAGGGGAAGAAAGGAGAACGAACCTTGGGGCCCGTCGCCCAAGAAGCCCGCCCGGCCGTCCTCCTCGGCGATGATGTCCAGTCGGGGGCCGCCCGAATTGTGGGCGACGGTGAGCAGGCCGGCGGCCATCAGCTCGACCACCGCGATCCCGAAGTGCTCGTCCACCATTGTGTGCAGGGCGACCAGCGAGGACTAAAAAAGGTAGATGGAGCGGAGAGACGGGCGACTCACCTCGAGGATCGTGCGGATTTCCTCCAGCTTGAGGTTGATTTCGAATTCAAAATCTTCGCCCTCCTGCAGCTCCAACTCGTGGGCAAAGCGGCGGAGTTCGTCGACGAGCCGCCGGTCGCCGTCGTTCCGTACGCCGCCGACGAGCAGCAGTTTGACCTGAAGGGCGGCGAGTGCAAGAGAACAAATGGAAGAAAGTACTCACCTTCATGTCGCCCGTCTTCTTCAGAGCGGCGAGAGTTTCCAGCTGGGCGCGGTGATTCTTTTCGGGGCGGAATTGGGCGAGCGAGACGATCCGAAGCTCGCGGTCGGCCGCCCACCGCCCCTCGGCCGTCGACCGGAGGTTCGCGAAAGAGTCGAGGGCGACCGGCGGGAAGCAGAGGCGCGGCTCCTGCGGCCACAACTCCCGAATGTGCCCCGCCGTGAAGCTGCAAATGGGAAAGGGGATAGACAGCAGACAGAAGCGTCCACCCACCTTCCGTTGACCACGAGGACATCCGCGCACCGGCCGCACAGACGGTAGAAGGCGGCGAACAGGCGGTAGTAGCGGGCTTTGGCGGCGGTCAAGAAACCGGAACGGGCGATGAACGCCGCGTTGTTGAAGCGGGCCTCTCGTCCGGCCACTCGCGCGATCATGTCTGCAGATCGAATGCACAGAATTGAAAGGAAGAGGACCTACTCGTGGTGATCGTCGGGTAGTGCATGTAAACGAGCACTCGGCAGCCGCCCAGCAGCCGGAAGACCGGCAGAGCGGCCGGGATGCCCGTGGTTTCGACCGCCACCGTCGGATTCAACCGCCAGACGCACTCCAGCGCGAACAGCAGGCCGCCCACGTACTGCTGGAAGAAGAGCGTCAGCCGCGGGTAGTTCTCGGGCTCCAGCAGCCAGCGGGACCTGAACGGAGTGCTCGAGACAAAAGTAATGGTCGCTCACCTCGTCTGCACGAAGCGGAGGCGATCGGCCGGCGGGTCGAAGTCGAACCGCTCGGCCACCTTCCGCCGCAATTCGGCTTCTTCGGCCGGCGACATGCGGCGCGTGTACACGAACAGCGGGACGGTCGGGTGGCGCTCGCTGAACGAAGGGCAACGCGAATGGACGGCAGTCCGCAACTTACGCCAAAATCTGCAGCATCTTCCAGAGCACGACCTCGCCGCCGCCGCCCATCTCGCAGTAGGGATGGACGAAGGCGATGCCCGCCGTCCTGCAATCAACCAACAAAAGAATTAAAACGAGCAGAAATCCACTCACTTTCGCCCCCGAATCCACCGAACGACCCGCAGAAGGACGACGATCGGGACGAGCAACAGCGCCACAATCAAGTAGAACATTTCGGGTCGTTATTAGAACACAAATCACATCGATTCGTGGACAAAAGACCGCAAATCAACGTGGACGTCGTCGCTTTCGGCCGCCCGCAAGACTGAGCGAGCGGAGTTTTCGCCCGTCGATCGGAGCGGGCGGTGCGCGCGGTGAGCGGCGAGAGTAGACGGTGGAAGGACTGTAGCCGAAGAAAATAAGAAGCCGGAACGGCTATTCGATTTGAATTCACGTTTATTATCTCCAGTTGTTGTGACAGAAAACGAAGGCGGAAGACCAGAATGCAAAAAAGAATGAATAACGTGCCTATTTTTCGAATGGACAGTCCAAGTTTCTTCATTCAACGTTGTGAAATGCCATCCATTTCGAGTGTTGAATGGCCAATGAAGTAAGTCGTCGAATGGCACTGATTATTTGGTTGATTTCTCGTCTTCCACCACCGTCAGCTGGATTTTTGTCTACGCAGGGATTTTGGGTAACCTTCCCTGTGACCTTTTTTTGCAACGGACTAAAAGTTTCTCTCGCGTAGGACTTCTTTTGCCGAAGAGAAATTCTATTTAAAAGTACTTCTGCTCGCACTCTGCTGCCAATTACGATCGGATTATAGCCGCCCTTTTCTTGGCCCTAATTTTTGTGTAGTGCAGAGGTCACCGGGCAAGAAGTACAAAAGTTGGACGAGCTCTTCAAGCGGTTACTTTCGACAACCTGCGAGCATCATCAATCATCTAGTCACTTTTGGTCGTTCTTCCACCCACCTGTTTCTTTCTAACGAGAGCGATGAAAACCCTTCTGCTCGAACATGAGCGCTACGAGCGGCAATACAACTGCTCCTTCTACTCGATCGACTCGATCCCGCTGGAAGAGCGCCGACATTCGTTCTGGGGCGTCTTTTTCCTCACGCTCTACGCCACGAGCTTCGTGAGTGCCCGTTGGGTTCTCCCTTCACTTCTTTTTGTAGAGCGCTTACCTGGTTTGCATGTGGGCAATGATGGCCTCGAAAAACCGAAAGGAAGCCTCCTATCAGCTGATGTTCCTGCTCGCTTGCATTCACTGCATCGGGCTTCAAACGAGCGGCCTGTTCGTGGGTTTGTGGAGCTACGAAGGAGCGGTCTTCTGCTCGCATCCGACCGTCAGCTACGTGGTGGGCTGTGCGGCAGTCGGTGAGTCATTTGACGCCCCTTGCTCAGCTCATCACGTGCTGCAGGCTCCTGGTGCGCGTCCACACTCGCCAATCAAATCCTGGGCATCAACCGCTGTTTCCTCCTCTACAACCGCTCGATGGCAAACCGCGTGTTTGGGGGGTGGCGGCGAGTCGTGTGGCTCTCGCTGCCGATCGTCTTCTTCGTCTGGATGTCCGTTTGGACAGCTCCACCGATCTTTAACGTTCTCATGATGGCCTACGTCTACGACCCGCACCAGGGCTACTCCAAAGATGACGCAGCGACCTACAAGAATATTGTTAACACTGCGAACAATCTCTTTGTGGCTTCCACAGAGTCCCTGATCTACGGCGCAATGATCGTCCTCTACGTGCGGGCGACGCGCTCCGCTTCGCACGAAGAGCGGCGTGCAGCCAGTCGGGACAAGCGGGTGAGCACAAAATTCAAAGGGAGCGCTTTGTACCCGTTTATTGCAGTTCTACGTTCAAGTGGTGCTTGTGGGCGCCATCCACTTTATTACTGCGTTGACTCATGTAGTCATCCAGTTCTTCTTAGTCACCAATCATCCGTCTGTGCTCCTCGTGGCATCGATCTTCTATTGGTTTGTTGCAAAAGTTTTTGGACACTTCCGCCGGCTCGGCGCATAAGTTCTCGCCCAAATGAACGGAGTTTCTCGGCTGAGTTTCCGCGAAGACGCGCGAATTCCGCCGCGAGTTGGCCGCTATTTCCTGTTTTGCCGCAACTCGCCAGCATAACAACACTGACACCAGGCTTATATTTTCGCAACAAAGAAGCGGTGGAAAGAGGTCGTAAATAGTCGCAATTCGCCAAAAAGTCGTAGAAGACGTGCGGAACTTCAGCCAGGAAATTCCGTCCACTCGGCCGAGCACTTTCGCGCCAGTGGCGGCCGGGTGTCCGAAAACTTTTGCAACAAACCAATACTTTCTCTCCCAGGGGAGCCCACCGCTCATCTACATCGCCGTAAATCGGAGCCTGCGCAATCAGATCCGCCGCTCGTGGCGTCACGCAGAGGCGAGGCTGTTCGGCCGGGGATCGATCGGCGATCCCAGCGGCATCGTGGCCATCTCGATTTCGCTCCGCAACAACGAGATGAGCGGCCGGCAGTCGGCGTTGACGGTCGCTCCATCAAAGCGGCCAACAGCCGCTCGCTCACCGGTGCGGTGGTCAACCCGTCCACTATTCACGTGATCATCTAACCCGTTTGAATCCGTTCTTTTAAATGTCTAGGCTCGAATAAAACACTGGGCAGACAAGCGGTCCATTCAATCCACTCGTTCACGACCGGCGGAAGTGCGTAGCAGGAGGCAAAAGAACTTGGACTGCTGAACGTGCAACTCTCTCTTATAGCCGAACAGAAAGCTCACAGAACAGAAGTCGGAATTATTTTTAATGAGAAGAAACTGGCAGTGAAACGAGAAGCGCGGGATTCCATTCTGATTCCTTCGAACATCTCTGTCTTCTTTAACTGCTCGTTTCTTTTCGACTGGTTTATTGCTAAGAAATGCGAGATCAAGCGGCAAGAGACGACCGAACGCTCAGCTCGCCGGTGACCGTGATGGAAGGAACGACGCGAGTGGGTTCGATCGGCGCGCTGCAAGAAGAACCCTTAGGGACACATCAACCCTGCTGCCGCACTCACCCAAGCTTTAGTTTGACGCGGCAGAAGTTTAGCGGCCGAATGAGGACGTGACGGTAGAAATGGTCCCGGTACGGCCTGATCATCACGATCGTCAACACGGCGTTCGAGAAGCCGTACAAGGAGAGCGAGAGGAAGACGGTGTCGATGAGCTCCCGCGAGCCGAGCGTCTTCATGGCCGTTCCGAGGGCGTTCGCCCCCACCGGCAAGATCAGTAGGACAAACGGGACGCTCAACTGAACAATCAGAAGTGATCGGAAGGATCTTCTCTTCGCTCACCTGGGCGGCGAGCAGCCAAACGAACATCCGCTGGAGGCGTTGAGTGCTCGCGCTGACCACCGTCACGCCGCGCGTCTTCTTCCGCATCGCCCGCAGAATGAAGACGATCAGGAAGACGGAAAGGCTTTCGTACACCAGCATTGTGGCCCCCACCAAGTAATCGATCACCATCGTGTGTCCGTAGTGGAAAGTGACGAGGTTCTTGCCCTCCATCGAGAGCGCGTAGCTTTTGCTGTACTCCTCTGGGTACACCCACCCGTAGGCGAGGTTCGTGAAGTTGTTCGGGTTAATGTCGTGCTGAACGAGCAATAAAAATGTCTTTTTTCGTTCACTCACCTCAAAGAAGATGCTGTTAAAGGCAAAGAGGTAGGGGACGATCAACAGCTGGAAGCTCACAAAGAAGCCTGCTTTGCACCCGCCGTTCAGGAAGGCGGACCGCAATCGGGCGTTCTGCTGGATGACGACAAAACGATACACAAGGCAGTACAGTTGAGCGAGGAGCACGTTCAAGAAGGCGAATATGAAGAGGAGGAACGCAAACCACGGCGTCCAACGGCCCAGCCCCCGCACGATGATGCCGCCCAGCGGATAGAACGAGCGGGGCGCCATCACCACTCCGTCGACCATCGAGAAAATGAGATCCCATGCCTGAACGCAAATGAACGAATTAGAAGAGAATGAGGATAACTTGCCGCTTGGGAGACCAGAAAGAAAACGTAGTCCTTCATCGCGTGTGGACTCACGCGCACGATGATCCAAATCACGTACGCTTGCAGCACGTACGATACGCAGTTTAAGGAGAGGACGGTGAGGTCGTACGCGAGATCCAACATTACGGGCGAGTAGCAAAAACGAGGATTGGTGGCGGTTGGTCCGCGTAGAACTCTGTCCGAATCCATCAAATTCACTTCCTCCGGTTAAGAAACGATTTTTTTTTTGCACCTGCCCGCCCAACCGACTTCTTCCGGCGCAGGCAGGTGGATTCGAGGGGGAAGCGGAAGGTCGTGTCTTGTTCAAGAGCACACCCGTTTGATCTTCAGTCTTGATTCGTCACGGAAAACCGTCATTCTGACCGGTACGAGTGTCAAAATGACGAGCAACATGATTTTGAGTGAACGATGGGGCATTTTACGTTACCGGCTTTAAACCACCAGCTAAGAACATTTTGAAGGAGTGGCACAAAGCCCGTAAACGGTCGATCGAAACAAAGCACGCGCCCAAAAATGGACCGCCGGAAGTGGTATCCTGCCTGTTTGTTCGTTTGCTGCACTTCAGCGGCCGGTTGGAGCGTCCTTCTTTGCGCGTTGACCGTAGTCGAGTGATGGCCGCCTGTTTGCGCAGCGGGCTGGACAGCGGACAGTTCAAACTATTCGTTGCGGCAAGAATGTGCGAGGATTATCGACACAACCAACTACAATCGCGGTAGCCGATCAAATCCAGCAGAAACTCGAGCGCATACTCAAAAGAAATAACACACAATTTTTCACAGGTCGGCCGGGCCATCAATCCGCGCTCACTGAAGTGTGCTACGAACGTTTCACCAAAGAGTACTCAAAATAGACCGTTTGCTCCGTGCTGTGAGCGCTTTCCGTGCTTTCTGCACCGCGGAGTGCGCGGCTGTCCACACAAAATAGTTGACAAGAGACTCGTTGAATTCATCTGATAAAAGCGGGTGTTTGAATGACGCCAATTGGTAGACAACATCCTTTTCCTTTACTCTTCGAATGTGTCCCTCGCTACTGGACCTCTCGCTGCTGCTGCTCGCCGTCCTCCTGCACGCGGTGATCGCCCACTTTCAAGAGAACCTCGCCGCTTTCCAAAGAGAACTGGAAGACGACGAGTTGGAGGAATAACGAATGGACTGACTGGCCAGAAGACACACGATGCCGAACGCCTCATCCACGAATCTCTCCCCAATGTCTCAGTCTTTGCTCGAAGAAATCAGTTACTACCTCTTCCCTGTACATAAAGCTCAATTTAGGTGTTTATCGTTCGTCTTCGAGCCCACGCTTATCGGTTCCACACTCTGCGGCGACTTGAAGCGCTTCCAGCAGAAGACGGCCGTGAAAAACCGCACGAGCCGCCGTCGGTAGGTCGTGATGCAGATCAGAGTGCACGTGGAGTTGAATGCGGGCAAATAAACCATCAGAGCGAGGACGAATTCGCTGAGCAGCGGGTAGCCCACGTGGAAGTACACGTTTAGAGTGAAGCTGATGAGCGGGAGTAGGAAAGTGGGCAGCGGCACGGCGATCTAAAGCGAGAACATCGTTCTGTTCATTTCAGTCTGTCGACCTTTGCAAAGATCGAGCGGGAAAACTGCGATATCATCGCCTTCGATCGCTGGCTCATCTGAATCGAATGCTGCCGAACGAAGCGGACGGAGGCAAGTGCGAGGGCGGCGGCCAGCAGGACGGCCGATACATTATGGAGCCGGTAGTACGTGGTCGCCCACTTAGCGAGCGGGTTCTCCTGAAGCCCAAAGCGATGAAGGCCGCCCGTGAGTGGGTCGACTGACCGTGTAGTTGGCGACCAGAACGATCGTCCCGTGGCTGTCGGCCGTCCAAGACGGGCGACCGGAGGAATCGGAGAGGAGCAACTCGGAGATCGGAAGCGCCGCTAGCGGGAGGGTGAGGAGGACGGCTAGAAGGAAGACGCCCACCAGCCGGCGTGTGGGCGGAAGGACCCGGCTGAAAACCCCAACTGCTCACTCTTCTCGATTGCTCACTCACTGCTCAAGGACATATAGACGAACGTAAAATTCCCACGGAATGATTGCTGCCTGGATTTCAAGCAGCACCAAGTGGAATCCCTGCACGATCCAGCGGACTTTCGGCGAGAGGTGGGCAGCGGGGCCGGTCAGCAGGTAATACGCGCGATCGTTCAACGTGCTCACCCTCTATTAACACCATTTGTCAATCAATTTGGGCCGCTTACCGTTTGTGAAAAGAAGTGCGAAGCAAGAAGCAGTGAGTCGACGATCGTCGAAATCAGGAGCACCCGTTTGAACGGACAGAACGGGGGCAGCGGGCAAAAGACGATCATCAGGAAGAGCGTGAGCGTCATCGGGAATCCGAGCGCAAAAGCGAGCAGATTTTTGAGGTGATGCGCCCGAGCAGCGGCGCTCTCCGGCGACGTCCACGCGTCCAAGTCGAAAGCGGCGACCGTCGAGGTGTTCATTTGAAAGGGCGAATGTTAAAAAGTCGTCTTTTACCTTTTGCTTCTTTCTGCCGCCTCCAGACCGCCTCCTCCAGCCGACTACAAACCGGGCGGAAGTCGAAGAGTCCTCTTATTGGAGCCCAGACTCGATTCGTCTTCCTGGAAGTACAAACGGCGAACGTGCAAAGGGCACACTTCCCTAATCTTTGCGACCGTAAACAAGTCATTTGATTGTCCCTGGCTGTCCACAATCGCTAGCCGTACGTTTATTACTTTAGAAGATGTACACACGCGCTCATCATTCGGGATAAATGCGCGGTTATAAACGAACGAAAGTATTAGCCGTGACGCGTGTGAATTAAGATCGTCAAGACTTCTCGCTGGGAATGGACGCGATTGCGAGGGTCTCCAAATCGCCGGTGTGAAGCTATTCGATCCCTTTGCCCACCGACAGCAATGCACTTGCGCGGCAAGAACATCTCGTCTACGGTTTTCGCTTTTACGAACACTGCATTCAGAAACTGCAAAAAGCATAAAGGGATAGCTGCATTAAAGAAAGAAAAAACGCACAGCGCGTACACGCAGAAGTGCCCGCGGGGATCCGGACGAACGGAATCGACGGCTGCTGGAAAGGAAATGCAAACACAATCATTCCCTTTTACCGACAGGACTCACTTTGCGCATGGTTCGGTGATCCCGCTTCGGCAGTTGAGGTTCGTGGTGCAGGACTGGCGGCTTCTTCTTTCACGGAGCAGAAGCGAAAAAAGCGGGAACACGGGCAAGAGAACGTCTCCGTCGTTCCGTTTTCCATTGCTGAAGACTGTGAATGAGGGTAACTTTCAGTGACTAGACGTAATCGACAAATCCAAAAGCAACGCCGCTCATTCGTTGTGCTTCGTCCACAAACAACCCCAAAAAGATGACAAACCGCCGCTTCTCAAGCGTGTTCGCGGCGCAAAGAGAGGCGGGGTGAACGCAAGACTACGTTCCAGTCTGCTCTTTGCGGGAGACTCAAAGAGAGCTTCGGAGAAAAGCACAAAGAAGCGGCGAGTGATCATCGTAGTCTTGATGCAATCTGGAGGGGCAGCGTGAAAACATTACTCGATCGTGGCTTGGTATTGACTAATCGTAACGTGCGCTTTGTTGTTGGTGTGAGCGAAACATTTTTCATCGTTTACACAAAAGACTTCCCGGCGAGAGAATTTGAAGGGAGCATTCATTAACCGGGTGTGCGATCATTTCGGGTTTATGGCCGGATCGTCTCCCAGTTGTCTTCGATCGGAAACCAACGAAACGATAAGCAGACGGAACTGTGATGCTCTCTGCCGGCTACAGGATTGTACCGCCCATTTCCGCTTCGTTGAACGCCTTTCCCTTCTAGTCGACACCAGCCGCTCGTCAACGAAATTAAACCGCTCTTTTGTTTCGGTTAAACAGAAGCTGGAGAGGGCTGTTCGTTGAGAAAAATCATTTTAAGATTGGAAGCGCGGAAACAAGTCCTTGAGAATCAGCGATGAAGTTGCTGGTGGGTCTTTCGTGTCTCCTGCTCGTCGTCTCCGCCGGCCAGCTCTCGAAGAACATCCGAGATGCCGCTCGTGTCGGCGGACCTCCGCGTCGTTCGCGGCTCTTTGAAACCAACTTTCCAAGTGAATCCTCGCATCCTTCACTGTTCTTCATTCTCCCCTTGCAGCCGACTATTTGTCAACAACCATCCAGATCGGCACGCCCCGTAAGTCCTCTGATCACCCACTTATCCGTGGAATTCTCTAGCGCAAACGTTCAACGTGGCCGTCGAAACGGGGAGCAACCTCCTCTGGGTTTTCGACGAGTATTTCCCAGACGCTCAAGCGGGACAACACACGTACAACCAGAAGTCTGCATTGCTTCCATTTCCTTGCCCTACAAGTGGTTTCAGCGCGTCCTCCACTTGGCACACGGATCACGGAGACGTCTTCGTGTTCGACGGCCCGCAATTCGCGTTCAGCGGCCCCGAGTACACCGACCAGACGGCTGTGAGTGGTTGAAGCACATAATTCTTATCGTTCATGCCTCCTTGCTTCAGCTCTTCGGCCTCCCACCCCTGCAACAGGCTTTCGGATCGATCACCGCCGTGAAGGACGCGAGGTCGAGCACGTGGCGTTCCCTTTCGACGGGATTCTCGGCCTCTCGTGGTGGCTGGAGAACGAGCCGTCGGACGCCTACGCCTCGCCGATCGTGAATCTCCTGAAGGGAGCGGACAAGCAGCAGTTCACCGTGTGGCTCAACTCTACGTACGAAATGAAAGCGGGATGGGGTTCATTACGAGCATTTCGAGCATTCAGGCTGCCCAAAGCGGGCGAAGAAGGAACAAACGGAAAGGTGACGATCGGCGGCAACGATCCCGAGCACTGCCAAGTGGATTTGATCGTCGGTTCGCAGTTCTTTCCGCTCGTCTTTTTCGAGAACCACCAGCTGGCGATCAGCATGGACGGGCAAGCTTCCCCTTCTTCCCCTCGACTTCAATCGATTCTTTCAGCTTCCGTCTGGGCGACTTCTCCGACGTGCCGGCGGCGGGCGTCGCGTTGGAGACGAGCAGCTTGCTGGTGCTCTTCCCGCCGCTCGTCTACCAGGAGTTGACCGACATGTCACGAGATTTTCTAGCTGCTGTAAGACGAATGGATTGCAGTTGCAACCGGACTTCGATTGGAACCGCCTGCTGCTGACCGTCCCCTGCGCTCACGTCGCCCGCATTCCCGCCATGAAGTTCGACTTTAACATGTGGATTTCCTTCGACTTGGAGGCCAAGTATTGGGTGGTCGACGTGAGTGAACATCCTTGCTCTCCTTGACCCTCTCTTTCAGGTCGGACTGGACAACAACCGGTGCGCGCTGGCGATCGGGATGGGCGACGTGGCGGGGCCGTGGATCTTGGGCACGCTGCCTGCAGGCAAGCCGTTCATTTCTGGCGCTTTCAGGCACACCCTTCCACCGGAAGTACTGCACGACGTACCACCTGCAGAAATGAGCCGCGAGTTGAACTCAATAAAAGAGACGCGGAGGCTCCACGACGAACACGCGAGCACGTCCTCACGCACAAGCCATCGGCCGTCCGCGACCTCCACTGCCACCACCTGGTCGTCAAGTTTGTTTCTTCTTCCTTTTCTTCCCGCTGGTGTGTTCGTAGGGCGTACTCCAAGGCGTGCTTTAACCTCGGCCGCAACTCCTACGCGCTGAATGCCGTCGCCCCGTTGACCAACTTCTGTGATCGCGGGCTGGGCGCCGAGCGGATCGTTCGGGCGATCGAGGCCCACTGCACGCAGAAGAACGCCCGGATGACCGACATCAACTGAAGCAGAGCGGGTGGAAGCGTTGATCGACATGCAACGAATAAACCATCATTTTGTTGTTGGTTCATTCGACGGAAAAGCAGTCTTACCGCAGCGTTGTTTGCGGGTTTTCTTCGACTGGTATATCAAACCTTTTCTTTCGACACCAAACTTAGCAGAATTCCGTGCGGATTCGAACTTCGGCGCCATTCAAAGCTGCTTTTCCGTGCGAACCGACTGGGAAAAAGAATTGTTGGCAGAAAGGGAATCATTTTTCGTGAGGCTTGTGGACGAGAGATAAAAGTTCTGCGATTAGGCAGTTTGGGGATTTGTTCGCAGCACGAGCGCCAACTTTCGAAGAGTTATTAGGCGTCGGACAAAAGCCGATTGTTGTTGACGCCCTGCACGTTAGTCTCTCTTCTCACCTGATAAATGTTTTGGGGAGGGCGAAGGTCTGTGTTGTGAAGTAGTGATCGTTGAAATTCAAACTTTTTCGTGAAGAGGGAAATCGATTTGTAGGAGCAAGAAGTGGATCGATGCGATTTTCGGTGACTCTCATCGTTGAGCGGAAAAAACACCTACTCGACCACAAACAAAATAGAGCCAAACGAAGCGTTTTATTCTTTTGTAGATGACAACCAAGAAATAAAGCGTTTTTGAAGCATGCCAGATGGCCACTACGAGATGAAACGTCCACAACACTTACGACATTTAACGGATAAATTTTTGCGAGTACACCACTGGTGGAAGAAAAGGATTGACAAAGCACCGGCATGAATTTTGAGCGCCGGTTTAAAAACGCGTTGATAACTTGGTCGGAGCATTCGAGGAAAAACGAGTAAACGAGAACGATGAGGCTGATGCTTTTCGCTGCTGTCCTCCTCTCGTCTCTATTGTTCATTCGACGGATTCGTTCGAGTCGAGTACGAACGGCCGTGCTCAGTGTGAAGGCGAACGTAAGCACTTCCTTTGCACCTACCTGTTAACACCCAGTTACTTGCAAAACATAATCAAGACGCAGATCGGGAGCGGGCGGCAGAAACTAGACCTTCAGTTGTCGACCCTCTTCTCTGGATTGATCCTCTTGGAAGACCCCTGCCGGCTTTCCTTTGCGCGTTGTCCGCGCTACTGCTCGGACTGTAAGTAGTTCGCTTGTAAATGATTGCTTGTTCAACAATTTGTTGCAAGTTGCAGACGACTTCGGACCGCTCCTCTGCTCGACGGACTGCTCGGCCGCCAAAAGGCGCCGACTTCTGAACGAGTGTGCAGACAATTCGGGCGTAGTGACGACCGCTTACTTCAATCGAACCAAGCCGTTCGTTCAACGGGACGAGTGAAGAGCGCAGACCCCTTCGGGCTTGAAGCTGGAAGGCCGCGGGTTCGTCGACCGAATTTCGTTCCACAACAACCGGAGCTACGGAGACGACACGGCGGATGTTTTTTGGCTGGAAGAGGCTCGCTTGGTGTTGGCCAGAATCGTGAATCACGAGTAGACTTGATTGTATGCTTGCCCAATCTCGAATGATGCAACGTTTAGCGGCTACCTTTCGTTCGAAGCGGGATACTTCGGACTGGCGCCTGGCGAGGAGAACCTCGTCGTCCAGGCACACAAACAAGCGCTGATCCCCGCTCCGATCGTCGCGTTGAGCGACTGGGCGCTTTTTTTTGGCGGAATCCCGAGCGACGAGTGGTGCGTCGATTGGATTCAAATGTCTGCTCTGGAGAACAAGTGGATGGTCCGAGTGGACAGCATGCAATTCTTAGGCCACTCATTTGCTGATCAAATCGTTTGTTGCACGCACTGCTGTTTTTTCATCTTCGTTCAGGTTCATTTCTCCTACGCGAGCGACACGGACCACTACGTTTCGGGCGAGATCATTCGCGAGCTTCTCCGCTCGCACGCGATGCTCCGCTCGTCGACCATCCCGCACGCGTACGTGGTGGACTGCTCGGCGAACGTGACGATCAGCTTCGAGGTCAACGGTCGAGTCTTCGGAGTCGAAATGTCGTTTGGACAGTTCGGAAAGGACTGCATTCTTTACATGACTTCTCTTGACTTCTACTCGGACATCCGCAGCCACGCGGCTTACACAAACACCCCCACAGTTGTCCTTTCGCTGTCTGCCTATGACTCCGCTCCGTTTTGCCTCTCGTTCGACTATGCGAACAATCGAGTGGGCGTGCACAAAGGTCGAACAAGACGTCTGAATCGAGTGGTCATATCGTTGATGGGATCGCTTCAGTCATTTTTAAGCGTTTCTAGCGAATAAAGGCGTGTGCAAAAAAGCAACGGTTTTTCGAAGAAACACGAACAACCGTTGCCGCTAACGATTGGGCGGGGCTTCCCTCCAACGCTTAAAAAACGATATTTCGTCGCTCTAGTCCGCACAATAATACGCGGAACGATGAATCGAGTGCACTGTGTTGTTGCCTGTTTGTGGCTCGTGGGCTGCACGGCGAACGGCGACGGTTTTCTGCACAACGTCGTTCAATTGACGCACGGCGGTGATCACTCAAAACCGCACTTCAGGTCAGCTTTCTTCTTTGTTGCTCTCTCTTTACTTCTCCTGCAGTGACGACGGGACGAGCATCTTCTTCACGGCCAAGGGCGGCCCGTACGAGACGAAGTGCAACCACGTCTACCGCCTCGAACTCACGAACGCTCCCGTACGGCCCATCTCGCTCTTTTCCACTGGATTCGGGGAAGAAAAGGGGCGAGTCTACCAGAAGACGGTCTTCACGAATCTGGAGGACGGCGACGACGACGAGGAAAGTGGGGAGCAGCGGGCATTCGATATCTAACCACTTCTAACGTTTGTAGTTCATTTTGTTGCGTCGACCACCGCCATTCACGTACGTCTTTCATGAGATTAGTGGTTGTTTGCAACATGATTCAATCTTCAGACCTTGAGAAACGCTCGAATGACCGACGACTACTCCGAAGCGGCCCTCTGCCCGCCGTCTCCCTGCGACCGAGAGGATTTGGACGGGAAGACGAAAACCGCATGTGAGAGAAAGAAAGCATTTGTCCCCTTGTACGCTTTTTGCAGGCAACTCGATGCACGAAGAGCGGTTTCCGTTCGAAGTGCCCGCCGAGTTCTACGCAAAAGGAGTGCTCGAGATCCCGGTCGACCACTCGGGTTGGGCCTCGTGGCTGTTCTTTGCGGAGAAGACGCGAATCGGGACGGTTGTCGATCGAAAGGCCGCTCGATTGTACTTTCGAAATCACAGCCAGACGGTCGGTTGCTTGTCACCATATCGCCGCTCATTTGGAACGCAATGCTTAAGGTTCGCTTCGAAGTGCCCGGTTGGGTGGGGGAGTTCGATGCGGTGGACACAACGCCGAACGGTCCGGTTCTCTTCTACGGTGTTCGTTTGCCTAAAGAACAACAAAAGACCGTTCGGTAATCTTTTTGTCGGGGCTATTCGACTGCTCAGGTTGCAGCGCGGGCATTCTCCCGCTGGCTGGAGCGGCTATCTTCCGCACTTCTTTTGCGGACCTTCGGAATCGAAGGTTCTCGATGGACGCCCCTTTCCTCGACGACCCCGACTACTCGCTGCTTCACCCGAAATTCCTGCGGGACGGCAGCGGCCGCTTCTCCTTCACTCGTTTGGACACACGAACGGGCGGGTGTCCCGTCTGGCTGTGGGACGACGGCGCGGAGGTGCAGTTTCTTCCTCGAGTCTGCACGGTTGTTCTTTGAGGTGCTCGTTCGGGATGGCGCGAGGGAAATGGACACGATCTACTTGAACGGAACGAACTACGTGACATTCGTCGCCCAGTCCGGGGAACAGCAAGAATTTCAAGTGTTTCTGGCAACGATTGAGAGAAACGAAGAATTCCCGTTTGCAAGCCGTGCGTGCTCTCCGGTTTGCAGAATTCACTTGTTTGTTCGCAACTCCTCTACAAGAAACAATCCGCAGTCCGTCGAGGCACCTGGAAGAACCTGTCGCTCTCACCACGCTCGACGACCTTGCCGCCGACATGACGATCAGGTAGCAACGAAACTCGCTCGACGTGAAGGAAATCCTCTTCAGCCGGGACAACAAAGCGTTGATTTTTAATGCCCATTGGTACGGGTACGGCCCGTTTTGGGTAAGAAGGCAGTTCAATCATTTCGATTGCTTTTCTAGCTATTCTGTGTGGATCTTCACGAGAACTCGCAAGTTTCCGTGCGAAAATTGAGTCTCGGCTTCTCGTTTTTCGGATGGCCGCGGTTTCTGAATGAGAGCGGAGATTCCGACTTCTTGGTGGCGTCCTCGATGGCCGCCCAGTCCGTCTGTTTCTTTTTTGTCCTGCGAGTGATCAGCGATATTCGGCAACAGGATTGCTTCGAGACTCCGGACGTGAAACGTTGCCGCCCGAGACAGGAGGAGGCGTGCCTCTCGATTGACTCCGACTTCTTCGGTAGGCCGCGCGGTGCCGCCGTTTTTCCCGTTCAAGCTACATCGATTTTACAGCCCTGGACTGTGCCCAGTTCCTGCCCCAATCGAGCGAGATCTTTCGAATGAATCGCTACGGAACGGTCAAGGAGCGACTGACGAACAACGAGTTCTTCGAGGGCTAGTTGGCCGTCTCGCCGGACTTCAAACGAGTGGTCTTCGCGAGCAATCGGAACGGCGACTACGACCTCTACCTCGCCGAATTGGACGATCTGGACCATCCACGGCGAGTGAGTAGACGGGTTGGATGGATTGTATTCCACTCTAGCTCACGAACACTCTCGGCTACGAAGGGCGCGTGCAGTTCGCTCCGGACGGCCGTTCGATCGGCTTCTTGGCGTGGCGGCCGGAATCGCCGAAAATGCGCGAGTTGTACGCGTATCTCCTCTCCTATCAATACAACGTGACCGCCTTCGACCGAATGGACGTCTACGTGATGGACCTCGAGGACGGAAAGGAGGTCAAGATCAGCAGTTTCTTTGCAAGACCCTTCGAACCTCTCCGCAACGAGCTCGACGACACGTGGAACACCCCCGTCTTCTCCTTCGCTCCGAACGGAGACCTCTACGCTTAGCAAGGAAATCACTTCTACTCGCTCAATCGCTCGTCCACTTCCGTGGAGTTGGTTGAAGTGCGTGGCCTGCCCAACGAGAACCAACAACGTTTCCCGTTTTCAGCTGCAGTATTTCCCCAACGACAAAAGCTTCCAGTCCTTCCAACTGCTGCCCGATGGCGACATCGTCGTCAGTTCGGACGACGCGCACGCGATCGTTCGCGGAAAATTCAACCCGTCGCCCACGATCGCGATCACGATCCCGCAGATCCCGTTCGCTTCCACACGAAGCGGCCCCCACTTCTCGCCCGGCAATCTCTTCTTCTCCTTTTGTTTCATTCTTTTAATTCCATTCGTTTGTTGAATCCAACCAAGGGCTGGACACAAGGAACATGAAGCCAGAAAGAGTACAAGTTGTGAACGAAAGCATGGTCGAATGCAAACGTTTCGCTCATAAGCCGACGTCATGCACAGTCCGTAGAGCAGACTCGCCGATTGCGGGCCGCGTTTTGTCGGAGATTGCTCCCGCTGCTGGTCGAACGTCTTTAATTGG